>VDFB02252110.1:0-60294 GCA_007258455.2 Sequoia sempervirens
CAAGCAAAGCTTACAATGTAAGGATGTGTTCCAGAGTGCTTCATTAATTCAAAGATTTTGAGAGGTTCCTTGCAAAATCCATTTTGTTCACATTCTACAATCAATCATTTCATTCCATGAGATGACATCTCTTTCAGGCATTCTATCAAACAATTCAGGTGTTTTGTCTACAATTCCACATCTTGCATATATTGTCTACCAGAGCATATCCAACTATAACATCCAGGTATCTTTTTAATTCCTCTATCTTTCATAAATCTCTTTACTATTTGAACCTCGTACAGATGTTTTAGAGAAAAACATAAGTTGCAGCATCTTTAGGATCCAACTAAAAATATGAATGGTTGATCAGCCATGCACACCTAATGATCAACTATATATGTAAATTGTAATGCAATAAGGGTTACTGACGCGTGAAGTATGTGTAACCCTCATCCACTAAACCTGCATGACTGCATGCACCTAGAACCCAAGCAAAGCTTACAATGTTAGGATGTGTTCCAGAGTGCTTCATTAATTTAAATATTTTGAGAGGTTCCTTGCAAAATCCATTTTGTGCACATTCTGCAATCAATCATTTGATTCCATGAAATGACATCTCTTTGAGGCATTTTGTCAAACAATTCAAGTGTTTTGTCTATGATTCCACATCTTGCATATATTGTCTACTTAAGCTAGTTTTTCCTATAGCTGCTGTTATTTGGTGTTTTCAATGTTGTAGAGTCAGATTTTCCTGTATGTCTGAATGTCTTTTTTTGTAAAATCAAGTTTATACTATGCTCCACCAAGTTTCGGGGATGGGGATGGCAGGGGACGGTGGGACATTTTTTTGGTACGAGGGTACTTTTGGGTCATTTCTTAGGGGATGGTAGAGGATGGCTATAAAAAATAGGGTAATTTTTAAAAATATAGAGAAATTTCAAATATTCATATTAGAACATTGATAAAGCATTCATCATAGGCATTGTAGAAGATTAATACATAGCATTAGAATCGAATTGAGATTTCACATAAGAATTGACAAACAAAGTAACAAAATTCAAATTCTTTTATTGTCAATGTGCATACATATTAAATAAGAATTTAAACAAAATTCCCAAAGGCTTCAAGTTTCAACTACAAAATGACAAAAACATAGAAAATATATTGTTGTCCCTAATCAATAGATGCAACTGGTAGGTCTGTATCAAAATTGGAGCTCAAGTTTGTCTCACTATCAGATGCAAAGGCAGGGAGAAGTTTTTGGGTCCCCCAAGTCCCTGAAACATTTCTGGGATGAGGACGGGGGTACCAAGGTAGGGGATGGGTCCCCATGGAGCATTTAGTTTATATGGTTTGGGGTTTCAAGATGGGGTTTTACCTGACCACAGAAAACCTTTGTGCTTGGGATAGAGGTATACACCCCTCTTGTTGATTACACTTTGTCATCTACTAGAGACCTCTAGGTGACTCCTGGAAATGGTATTGTGATGGATTGAGGGGGAAAACAGTAATAGAGGTCATTGTGATAGTAAAGTGGAGGTTGGTATGTACACTATTTAAGTCTTGTAAGATTCTAACCTAGAATCTAGAGGCACCAATTAGGAAAACCCTAGTCCGAGCCTTCATAAAAGAGTTTGCAATACCAATACATAAATGTAAAAATGTATTTGATTTTGATTTGTATATCTGAATAGCTCTATTTATTCTTGAATTAAACATTTAAAAAATGGTGCAGGAGCACCGAGGTATTTGTGAAATGTTGATTCATGGACATCTTAGGTCAGTTTGAGTTTTGAGTGTAGAAGTCATTAATAAGGTCATGATTGACCAATTCATATTGTAAGCATGTGCAGGAATAATGAAGAGTGTTGCAGGCAGTGGAAAAGCTGTGAGAGGTTGGTAATGTCATTTTTCAATAAACCCTACCCCAAGCTAGTGTAAAGTGAGGGTTTTTAGTTACAGAGGTTAGATGAGAGTTTTCCCATCTAAAAATTGTTGATTGATTGTTGAGTGGTTCATTGTGAGATAAAGTCAAAAATTTGGGTTTGCAGACCTACTAGATGAGTTGAAGAGTTTTTGCAAAGGAGTGGTTTGTAAGAGTTTTGTGAATCAATTGGTTGTTTGAATCAACTTGTTTTGTGATGATTTGTTCAAAGCCAAATTGCTTTGCATCAAAAAATTTCCATCATATTGAAGCTTGATGGGAAGAAGGGTCCATTGAGAGAACTCAAGGGGTGCTACTTGCTAGGAGGAGAGAGGTTGTGGAGTACTTGTTGGCCTGAACAAGTGACTGAGCTCACCTTCCTTGTATTGAAGAGGATGTATCGAGTATGCATTTCCTCAATCAGGATTAAATTATAACTGATGGTTTTGTGATGAGATGGTGTTGATGAAAAATCATATAATTGTGATAGTTGAAATTATATTGGTGGTCATATGACATTATTTTTTAGAACATTTATAAAGAAAGTATAGATTAAAGTTTTTTGTGCATAAGCAGTGAGTAGGCTACATTCCTCTGCTTTCCTCAAATCTTGATTTTGGTGATGAGGATAGAGATATAATGCCTTTTGTTACCTCACACTTGTTCCTTCTATTACCTCACACTTGTTCCAGTCATGTAATCACCTTGATTAATGTTACCTCACCCATGTTTCAGTCATGTATTTACCTTGATGATTGACTGACTTGTTTTTAGGGCTTACAACTTACAAGAAAAATGAAGGCCCTTTGACCTTTTAGATCATCTGTGATAATTTAATTGCATCAACAAAAAACCATGGAAGGATTTAAGTACTTAGGGTTTTGTTGAAGATATCATTGTACTATTTGAAGATTTTGGTCTGTACCTGTTTTAAGCTAGATGTTATGCTTTTGGCCTTGAGATTGAGTGGGACTCTCAAAACTTACATTTTTTGGTCTTGACAACAGACTTTTAGTATGATATGGTTAAGATGGTTTGATTGATAATTTGAGAACAACAAAGGATAAGCCTTAATATTTTATGTCATTTAAAGATTGGAATAAAGATTATTGAGCAAGACAACTTAAGACCTTAGATTTGCACCAACTATATATCAGCTAGAGACCTGACCTATACCTCATGTAACTCTCCATGACTATAAGTATGATCTTCAAATTAGAAATATATACATTCTACACAAGATTTATTGGTTTAGTAGATACTTAGGGAATGCACAAACATGATAGTGAATACCTTGAACTAGTTAGCTTTATCTACTAGTTACTTCTGATCAACTAAGGACATTTATATTTCAATTTTAAATAAAATTTCAATATTGAACTTCAAAATTTAGACAATTTCCACCTGCACTGCACATAAATGGAGGTGCCCTTTTAACGCATTTATTTGATTATGCTTTCATCTCCTTTCACATTTGAGTATACTACCTTATTTTGAAAAACAAATTGATTTAAGTGTTCTATCCCATGGCCCAGTTCTTGTTTTTGTGTTGAACAAAAATAAAACACTAAGCTTCAGTGTCATGTTGGATTGTTAGAAAGCTACAATGTGAAAATAGCTTCTTTAGAGTCTTCATTCTATTCTATCTTTGCAACTCTGTTCTTTCCAAATTTATTTTTACATACTAACAGTGACCATGAAAAAATTATTGCAGGAGTGGGAGGTTATTCTTACCTATATGAGCCACTTTGGTGGGCAGGCATGATTACCAGTAAGTGCTTATTACTTATTAAATCAGGTTTACGTGACAACTGGAGAATATTAATGTTTGACAATTGACATAAATTACTTGCATTCAAACTATTAATTTCCTTATTTATAATATTTTTTGAGATTATAGTTGTATGGCTAGAGATTTTATATATTCATTATTTTCAAAATTCATAGTTTATTTGCAGTGACTTCACTGCCACTACTTAACAACTATTTCAGAATCAAAATTTTCATTAAAAATTACATTCACCGTCTTTTACGAATAACTAATAACTACCCTACAAACCAAAAACTCCTTTTCATTGCCCACGGTTTTGTAAAACCCCCAAATACTAACTACAAACAGCCAAAAATGTAACGCCCCACCAAGGAATCCAATAAAACAAAGCATTAAGTAGTGAATTATCCGAATAAATTTTTTTTAAAGTCATTCGATTAAACAAATGTCTTAAGGATTCCAAGACGACATTACTTAAACATTATAATTAATAACATCACACCATAATATTAAGGTCAAAAAACACAAGTACAAATCGCATTCATGAATGATCCACTTTTCAAAACTTATACAATCAAGACATTTATATATTCAGATTACATCCAATGAGATTCTCATAAATCTAAAATCATCATAATGTTATTACAATGAGTACACTCATACATATGAGGTAAATATACAAAGAGGGTAACGATCTCCTCATATCTAATATCCATGTCTTTGAACACGTTTAGTGTCCATCGTCACGAACAAAGAAGTAATTGGAATCTACTACAAGTATAGTATCATCTGTAAGAGTATCCAACCAAGGTAATAGCACGGTTTCCACCCAACCACGTGGAACTCACAGGTCCACTCCCTCTGTGCTAGGAGATAATGTCAGGTCTAGAAGACAATCAAACAAACAACCAAGAACATACATTACATTACATGGCTGACTACTCATAACGACATGACGGAATCTAAAATTACAAGATCACAAGTAAACTCCCAGAGGCAACAACAGTAACAAAGGTGATTCTACATAAGAGACCACAAACATGCTTCAGGATAGAGTGTCATCACATAGTTGTTCTAGGTTACCCTGGTGAATCTTCCTAGACTACCGGCCCTCATCCAGAGTTACCCTGGCAGTCTCTACCAATTTTCAGCCCCTAGACAAACTCATGTGGAGTCGAATTACCTTTTAGGATGACAAAGTAGACAACTAGCCATTCCAGGCCTTCTCAACCTACCCTTAATCTATACAAGCATTAAGGCACTAGGTGAGGCATTCCGTTTATCTTAATTATTTAATGAACCCCAGGTTTATTTATTAAGGTTTTCACTGGATTACAAAAACCCATGATAGGTTACCCTGGCAACCACTCTTCCTATAAACATGTCACAACATCACAATACCAAGGACTGCTAGCATGCGTATTAATCAATGCCATAATAAAACATATCTTATTCATGGTCCAATCATGGAACAATTCAAACATCTCCAAGGTAACAAATAACTCTTGCATGGAAAATTCCTAAACTAGATTACGATATAAGAACATCAAGAAACAATTTAAAAGTTCTTTCTTTAACATCAACACTCGAACCTCTGTAAGAAAAGGTACACATAACTCAACATTAGATACCACTAGTGGAATTTGGCAAATAAATGACTACATGACTAAAACTTTTAGTCACGTGACTAAAAGTTTTAGTCATGTGACTAACACTAGTAGAATTTGACAAATAAATGACTAATTTGGTCATTTATAAGTGACTAATTTGGTCATTGGGTAAAATCACAACTAAATGACTAAATAAATGACTAATATTAGACAAATAAAAATGACTAAATAAATGTGCTCATTATTAAAATCTTGGCCATAATTTTCATTTTAATAAACATACTCTAAAACCTTCGTCAAGAGCTTATTTTCAATCGTAGCCTGCCATAATTAGTAATAAAATATTACAAATAAAATTACTAATTAATAGTTTTCGTGGAATAAATATTTTGTTTTTGTGGAATAAAATTACAATAATATTCTAAAAAATGTACTTATTGCCCCTTTTAGTCATGGTCTCTATTGTCAAATCCCACTCAAAATGGCATGGGCCTTAATAATACACAAATCACAAAGCCTAACACTTGAAAAGGAAACAATCAATATCAACAATGTAGATCAGTATGACCTCACATTAACAACTATTTCTAGAGTGTGTGAACTTGCAAGCCTATGCATAAAACTAGCCTTCACATTTCAATGATATGCACACATGCAACAAAGTCCATAGGTAGCTCGTCAAAAGAAATAAGAAGAACACTTATTGGCATTATCAAATTCAAACTCTTGAATGAACACTAATACAAAAAAGAACTACAGGTTAGTTACTTTGATTTTATCAACTACATTTTTCCCACGTCTTCCAACCAAAAAACCCTCATTGCATACTTAGTTACAAAGTGTCTCCAATGATTAATCCAAATTCCTTCTTTCAAAAAAGTAGTCATACACTACACATGAAACATTAATATCAACTTGCTCTAAAACATGACCAAAAAAACATCTTTCTTTTCTCTTTCTAACAATTTTCCTACAAGTATGCAAATACATAAAAGCAACAACAAAATAAGACCAAACACTCTCACAACTCAACCATTTTGCTGGCACTAAATGCCATTGGAGTTCCTCATTTATGTCATATTTTATTTCGACATTAAGTCCCAACTCCAAATTTTCTCGAGATAATTTCCTTTCACAAACTAGATACTCATTTGTAGATTGTCATAGCAATATTTGCAATTACACTCCTTCAAATTTGAATGTGGATTTTCTTTTCTAGGATTGTAATTGAATGCACCTAAATCCTTATGATATGGCTTCAAATTTGAATGTACCTTTACTTTTCCTTTATAGTAATTGAACGTCTTATGTAAGGGAACTCCAATTATTTGGAATTCATGTCATTATGAAAGAACACTCATTATTTGCAAGCTTTCTTGCTACCTCTTATTTAAAGTTCTAGTATAATTAGCCTTTGTGGATTGAGATGGATTATATTCAGAATATGAAACATCTTTATTATGCAAAAACAATATCTATTGATCTATTTGATGTTTTCTTGATTGTACTATTTAGATATCTATGTTCATATATCATTGGTAGATATAAACAACAAAAAAATAGAACAACTATTAAGCTTTTAAACTTTAAAAATCTACACAAATGACTAAAAAAATAGGAAAAATTATCTGCACAAATGATGACAAAGGCTTCAAAAAAGAGAATCAAAAGAAAAGGTAATTTGTAGGTATTGGCAACACAAATTACTGTGCATGATTTATTAGTTTAAAATCTATTAAACTTTAAATTTATTTCAAAAAACATAAACTATATTGCCTGTTATATCCAAACACATTCACAACAACTTTAATAATACTACTACTTTATGTAGTAACCAACTGTAATATTGTTAAAAAGTAATTGGTGAACATCATGGCTTTCAAATCACCCCCACTTAAAAGCAAAAAGTGAAGATACTAGCTAATGTCTTTTAAAGGATTAATTTAAAGGGAATAGATATTATTTTAAAACTTTAGAACATGTCTATTATGATAATTACTATTTTTTATTAATAATGTCTATTGCATGATTTCTAATTATGAGAATTTTTGCCCTCATGTCAATTTCCTTTTAGAATACATAATTTAGAATCTATGTATGCAACTAGACTTATGTCTATATAGTCTAATAAATTTTATATTAATTAAAAATGGTGTTAAGGGCCGCACACAATACATGAAAATCTAAGGCCAACAACAATGAGCTCTATGAGTAGAATTAAAATATATATTTTTAATTACTTTTATTTCATAAAAGTATACTTACAGGTGCGGGAAAATTCACCACCATGAAAATTCATCTCAAAGGAAAATTCACCACCACAATTCAAATCAAATTTTCTCTGCGATGATGAATTTTCAGTCGAGGTGAATTGCTAGTGGTGAATTTTCCTTGAGGTGAATTTGTCATGGCAGTGATTCCCATGGTGAATTGCTAGAGAAGAGAGTATTATTTTTTTTTAAATTAGTATGATGTGTTGTCCCTTTTTAATAAAGATGTAATTGTCTTTTTATAGTCACCCCCACTTAAAAGCAAAAAGTGAAGATACTAGCTAATGTCTTTTAAAGGATTAATTTAAAGGGAATAGATATTATTTTAAAACTTTAGAACATGTCTAGATTTTGTTTTTCTTCTATAATTTACGGCATAGATTTGGTGTATGCCACACATTTACAAGCCATTTAATAAGAGACATCCCTCCTCTATCCTTTAATACCATTTCTAGCATGTGGGTCTCTCTTTGTTGATCATCTAGACTACGATATAGTTCAATAATGGAGTAGGTTCAATACTATGCAATATTGATTGTTAGGTTTCTATTCAAGCTTTTATCTTCCTCTAGACTTATGTTTGTTATGAATAAATGTAGTGCTTATAATATTTTCCAACTTTCCCAAAAAAATTCTAGGATTAATTATATTTACAAGAATATTCTCATTGGAAATATTCTAAGATTAATATTTTTTATCACATTTCTTATGGAAAACAATTAAAACTGATGTTTCTTCTCATCTTTTCGATGGCTCTCTCTCGCGTCTGCTGCTATAGCCATTAAAACTATTGTTTTTTCCCATCTTTTTTATGGTTCTGAGTTGGATCTCTCATCTGCTGCTATAGCCGCGGCGTTGCACTTGGGATGCAGCTTCTTTTGGTGGGAAAGCTTACAATGGGTGTGGCGGGAAGTGGCCATTGTATTGGCTTTTTAACGATGAGGATATGTAGAAAATATTATGCCCTAGTTTCTGTTTTCTTCAACCCGTGGGTCATCTGCAAGCAAACAGGTAATATTATTAAAAACCCAGATCTTTATGCAAAACAAATTCGTTCTAAAACAAATTGTTGTAAATTAATAGTCTATTTTCATTGTTTATCTCAATAGATTGATACAATTAGTGTTCTCAAACTAATTTTCCACCTACTAATCACAACTATTAAGTCATTCCTAATTATTTCATTATATGGTGGTGTGACTGCGAGTACACAAGAAATTCAGTTATGAGAATGGTGAATTTAAAGAAGAACCTTCAAATTTTTCACATTTGTTTTCAAGTCTGTTTTTGATATCACAATAGACAAGATGAAAAAGATCTGAAATTTTACATACAACACAGGTGAATGCATAGGTGAATGTAAAGATAGAGATACCAAGAATTTATGGGTTTTGCGTCTACCAGGTGAGCCTTTATGCTGATATTTTTGTAAGTTCTTAACAAATTTTATTTGAAATGGCATTTTCAGTACTCTGATACAAGCATCATTATTTCTTGTCATATTCAAGATACTAATTACTTTTATCAAAAATATTAGGATCCAGCTGTGACAGACATTGCATGTGCTTCCCTAAATTGGGAGATAAAACTTTGATTGTTCACCATGCTACATTTAGGTATAGATACGCATGAGGCTATAATACAATTGAATCTATATTATTTGTTTTTAACCTGTACTTCTGACAATCTAATTGATTCCATCTTATTTCCTTCTAATATCAGTGGTCAACCAAAACCAGACCAAGAGAATGTCTTAGCTCAGGCTAAACAACACATAGCTTTACAGGTAAGACTGGTGAATCATCTTTATAGTGAGAAAATAGATTTTGATTCCTTTTCTATTGCGATTCTATGTCTCTTATTCATGTATGGTAAGCAAAGCATTCTTTTGGTATATCTGTAGAAACTTGTATGTATCTATAAATGATGACTTGTGGCTATCAAGGTGGGATAGAGTCTTAAAAGGGCATTAGGTATCCAAAGTGTTTTCCATCAAAGAATCAAAGTGTCTAGAAACTATTTTGTGAAAGCTATCTAAGGTGACTCAAAGGTTAGAAGACTAAAGGTTAGAAGTAGTCTTAAAGGTAGGGTTACTATAGTTTATGTTTGAGCAAGGTGGTTCCTATGTTCTCATAACAGTATAGTAAACTACCCCTCAATCTATGCACATTCCACTTCATATCAATTTTAAAGGACTGTCCCTTCACACACAGTCCATTAATCACTGTAATAAACATACTCATTTATATCTAATCTTTTGCACTTATGACTAATTTGTCAAGCCTAAACATTTCCCTTGCATTTAGTTAATTGTCCTTTCAACCACATTCTGTCAAATAGCTCTTCAATAGGAAGTTGTTCTGAAACATTCAGAGAAAGTACAATTCAATTACTTATATATGCAGTTGCATTAGGTCCTATTAGCATTTTTGAAGAACAGGGACATTACTTTGCCTCATACTGAAGCCAAAATCAATAACTTTTTGGCATGAAAGGTGACTGTGAACTTTGATATGCTGCCTCTTAACAGATTCATGGTGAGTGTTCATTTCTAGGAACGCATACTCTAACAAATGACCCAACTCATGAGAATATTGATTATGCTATCTAAATCTTTGCTTATAGACTATTGTAATCTTAAAAAATTCATATGCCCTTCTTGTAAGGTGATACGCTTTTAGGGTCTTCATGTTGCTTGAGGTGAACCATTATTGCTTTGCTTGAACTCTGCCCCTAAACCCTTTCCTTCATTAGTTGGAAATGCCCATCCTTCCTTGCCATTCGTGGACTATACTTTTGCATTAGAATGATACTTTTGACTGTTTCTTTCCACATGCATTCATCTTGACTATCCAAACTTACAATCTCTTATCACTATTATTGAATCTTTTGCAATGTGGCTGTCATCCTCTATCTCTTGATCACTAGCCTCATTATGCTTGATTTCCTGTGTGTAGAGTCTCCCGAGATTTGTCTTCATTGCATAGTGAACTGTTGTTCTTGCTTATACCATCTATAAATATGCCTCCTATGCTTTCAACCTCTTATATGTTGTCTCTTTCAATAGGTTGTCTTCCTTAATGATTGTTAAAACTGCCACTTGTTTGATGATTTCTTTTGTATGTATCTATAAATGATGACTTGTGGCTATCAAGGTGGGATAGAGTCTTAAAAGGGCATTAGGTCTCCAAGGTGTTTTCCATTATAGAATCAAAGTGTCTAGAAACTGTTTTGTGAAAGCTATCTAAGGCGACTCAAATGTTACAAGTAGTCTTAAAGGTAGGGTTACTATTGTTGATGTTTGAGCAAGGTGGTTCCTATGTTCTCATAATAGTATAGTAAACTACCCCTCAATCTATGCACATTCCACTTCATATCAAGTATAAAGGACTGTCCCTTCACATACAGTCCATTAATGACTGTCATAAACTTACTCATTTATAACTAATCTTTTGCATTTATGACTAATTTGTGAAGCCTAAAAGTTTCCCTTGCATTTAGTTGACTGTCCTTTCAACCACATTCTGTCAAATAGCTCTTCAATAGGAAGTTGTTCCAAAACATTCAGAGAAAGTACAATTCAATTACTTACATATGCACTTGTATTAGGTCCTTCTAGCATTTTTGAAGAACAGGGATATTACTTTTCCTCATAATGAAGCCAAAATTAGTAACTTTTTTGGCATGAATTAAGATGACTGTGAACTTTGATATGCTGCCTCTTAACAGATTCATGGTGAGTGTTCATTTCTACGAACACATACTCTAACAAATGACCCAACTCATGAGAATATTGATGTATGCTATCTGAATCTTTCCTTATAGACTATTGTAATCTTAAAAAATTCATATGCCCTTCTTGTAAGGTGATACGCTTTTAGGGTCTTCATGTTGCTTGAGGTGAACCATTATTGCTTTGCTTGAAGTTTGCCCCTGAACCCTTTCCTTCGTTAGTTGCTAATGCCCATCCTTCCTTGCCATTCTTGGACTATACTTTTGCATTAGAATGATATTTTTGGCTGTTTCTTTCCACATGCATTCATCTTCACTGTCCAAACTTTACAATCTCTTATCACTATTATTGAATCTTTTGCAATGTGATTGTCATCCTCTATCTCTTGCTCACTAGCCTCATTATGCTTGATTGTCTATGTGTAGAGTCTCCCAAGATTTGTCTTCATTGCATAGTGAATTGTTATTCTTGCTTATACCATCTATAAATATGCCTCCTATGCTTTCAACCTCTAATATGTTGTCTCTTTCAATAGGTTGTCTTCATTAATCTATGCACATTCCACTTCATATCAATTTTAAAGGACTGTCCCTTCACACACAGTACATTAATGACTATCATAAACTTACTCATTTATAACTAATCTTTTGCATTTATGACTAATTTGTGAAGCCTAAAAGTTTCCCTTGCATTTAGTTGACTGTCCTTTCAACCACATTCTGTCAAATAGCTCTTCAATAGGAAGTTGTTCCAAAACATTCAGAGAAAGTACAATTCAATTACTTACATATGCACTTGCATTACGTCCTATTAGCATTTTTGAAGAACAGGGACATTAATTTTCCTTGTACTGAAGCCAAAATCAGTAACTTTTTTGGCATGAATTAAGGTGACTGTGAACTTTGATATGTTGCCTCTTAACAGATTCATGGTGAGTGTTCATTTCTACGAACACATACTCTAACAAATGACCCAACTCATGAGAATATTGATGTATGCTATCTGAATCTTTGCTTATAGACTATTGTAATCTTAAAAAATTCATATGCCCTTCTTGTAAGGTGATACGCTTTTAGGGTCTTCATGTTGCTTGAGGTGAACCATTATTGCTTTGCTTAAAGTCTTCCCTTGAACCCTTTCCTTCATTAGTTACTAATGCCCATCCTTCCTTGCCATTCTTGGACTATACTTTTGCATTAGAATGATATTTTTGGCTGTTTCTTTCCACATGCATTCATCTTCACTGTCCAAACTTTACAATCTCTTATCACTATTATTGAATCTTTTGCAATGTGACTATCATCCTCTATCTCTTGATCACTAGCCTCATTATGCTTGATTGTCTGTGTGTAGAGTCTCCCAAGATTTGTCTTCATTGCATAGTGAACTGTTATTCTTGCTTATACCATCTGTAAATATGCCTCCTATGCTTTCAACCTCTTATATGTTGTCTCTTTCAATAGGTTTTCCTCCTTAATCTATGTACATTCCACTTCATATCAATTTTAAAGGACTGTCCCTTCACACACAGTACATTAATGACTGTCATAAACTTACTCATTTATAACTAATCTTTTGCATTTATGACTAATTTGTGAAGCCTAAAAGTTTCCCTTGCATTTAGTTGACTATCCTTTCAACCACATTCTATAAAATAGCTCTTCAATAAGAAGTTGTTCCAAATTATTCAGAGAAAGTACAATTCAATTACTTACATATGCACTTGCATTACGTCCTATTAGCATTTTTGAAGAACAAGGACATTACTTTTCCTTGTACTGAAGCCAAAATCAGTAACTTTTTTGGCATGAATTAAGGTGACTGTGAACTTTGATATGTTGCCTCTTAACAGATTCATGGTGAGTGTTCATTTCTAGGAACACATACTCTAACAAATGACCCAACTCATGAGAATATTGATGTATGTTATCTGAATCTTTTCTTATAGACTATTGTAATCTTGAAAAAGTCATATGCCCTTCTTGTAAGGTGATACGCTTTTAGGGTCTTCATGTTGCTTGAAGTGAACCATTATTGCTTTGCTTGAACTCTGCCCCTGAACCCTTTCCTTCGTTAGTTGGCAATGCCCATCCTTCCTTGCCATTATTGGACTATACTTTTGCATTAGAATGATATTTTTGACTTTTTCTTTCCACATGCATTCATCTTGACTGTCCAAACTTTACAATCTCTTATCACTATTATTGAATCTTTTGCAATGTGACTATCATCCTCTATCTCTTGATCACTAGCCTCATTATGCTTGATTGTATGTGTGTAGAGTCTCCCCAGATTTGTCTTCATTGCATAGTGAACTGTTATTCTTGCTTATACCATCTATAAATATGCCTCCTATGCTTTCAACCTCTTATATGTTGTCTCTTTCAATAGGTTGTCTTCCTTAATGACTGTTAATACTGTCACTTGTTTCATTATTTCTTTTGTATGTATCTATAAATGATGACTTGTGGCTATCAAGGTAGGATAGAGTCTTAAAAGGGAATTAGTTCTCCAAGGTGTTTTCCATCACAGAATCAAAGTGTTTAGAGAGTTTATTCTCCAATCGCTAAGACAAAATCACCCCTTTCACCGATGAAATCCTGTTTAAGTTTGACCTTTGAGTTTCTCACCGAAACGTATCCTTCATTCGCTATTGCCAAGACAGATGAAAATCGAGGAGAGGTTGTTTAGAACACTTTATGTTTCCCTGAGATGTTCCTTCCATTGTATGTATCGGCGAGACATATATAATGTCGGGGAGACATCTCATAGACCACAATAAGTTTAACCGAAAACCCCATGGTTAACATGTCGCTGTGACCAATCGCTCTCGGGGAAATATCATATCAAATACCCTTTTGTCACATCGAGAGCACTTTTTGTTATATTTGTTCCAGTCGCCAAGATATGAGAGTTTTCCTTACCGAGATATTCCCAACATTCACCTTCACCAAGACCACATACAATCGGGGATATGCTATGCAAATCACTTTAGGTTTCACCGAAAATCCATAAGATACACATTGGTCGCCGAGACATAAGATTTTTCACGCTGATGAGTCCAAAATGTTTTATGTGCTTTGCTAAGACAAACTGATATCGGGAAGACCTCTCTTAGAATTCCTTGAGTCATACCAAAAGCTCATCATACATTTAGGTCACCGAAAGCCGCTCACTGGAAATTGTTGGCAAGACCCAACAAGTTCGTCGTGACTATATATCGATATCATAATGTCTGGCCGAAACAACCCTTGTTCGCATAGTCGGTAAGACAATTCAAACTCGGTAAGACATTCTCCCGACATACCTTTGGTTTGGCCAAAAAGAAACATTGCGAGCCAATCGGTAAGACATATGAAGTTCGCTATAACATTATACCGATGTGAAGTTTCACACCGATAGGCATCCTCATCTACCAGTCGGCAAGACACAACCATCTCGTTGTGACCCTTCATCGAAGCCCCTAACTCCTGCCAATATGGATCCTCCAATCGCGGGTCAGTGTGACATGATATAATCGATAAAACAATATACCGAAGACCCATGGCTTATGCCAAAAACCACCTGTAGATGAAATCAATTCACTGTGACACAAATGAGTCTTGTCGATAGGCAACACAGACTCATGCAGAAATGCAACACGGATTGGGGAGAAACAAATGGACACATGCCAATATGAACCAGAAAGAAAAGAAACGCATGAACCGATGGAAACAAGGGGTAAAAATATGCAAAGGGTGAGCAGAAAGATATGAACACAAACCCTAGTGCCTTTGATAAGGATTCATATGGAGACTTAGGGTTATGGAAAACTTATGAAAATAGCTCTTCAATAGGAAGTTGTTCCAAAACATTCAGAGAAAGTACAATTCAATTACTTACATATGCACTTGCATTACGTCCTATTAGCATTTTTGAAGAACAGGGACATTACTTTTCCTCGTACTGAAGCCAAAATCAGTAACTTTTTTGGCATGAATTAAGGTGACTATGAACCTTGATATGCTGCCTCTTAACAGATTCATGGTGAGTGTTCATTTCTAGGAACACATACTCTAACAAATGACCCAACTCATGAGAATATTGATGTCTATTTGAATCTTTGCTTATAGACTATTGTAATCTTAAAAAATTCATATGCCCTTCTTGTAAGGTGATACGCTTTTAGGGTCTTCATGTTGCTTGAGGTGAACCATTATTGCTTTGCTTGAAGTCTGCCCCTTAGCCCTTTCCTTCGTTAGTTGGCAATGCCCATCTATCTGTCAGCTCCTCTCAACTTGATGAATAATTTTTTGCATAATCCGAAAAACACGAAATTCAATTCAAAGAACCTTGGCCAATGTCATTTTTTCAAAGAGATCAGGAAATATGACATAACAATCATGCTTTAATGTTTAAGAAACATCACAGACAACACTAACCTATAGCTTTTACCGATATGCTTCAAATGAAGCCATGCTCTACAATGACCACAGGAAAACACACTTAAAAATAATGGCAATCATATACTGGCTATATCCATAAATAATTGAATTCAAGTTTTCTTTACTAGTTAAAGTAAGAAATTTGTGATAAGCAATAGATTTTGATTTATCCTCTGAATCAAAATATATGAAAGCATATTCACATTTGCTACCAAAAACAAACTTTTTAAGTGTAAATAAAAATTCTCAGAATGAACACTGAAAATACACCCCATGAATCAAATATTGAATCTCGGTGGCTGAAAATTATGCCATGTTTCATGCAAGCATAAAAAAAACATGAACTGAAAAATGGTGATGGAAAAAATTTACTACCTTGAGAAGTTACGATGAAGCTTTTCCAATGCCAAGTTTGCCAACTTCAGAGATGTGTCCATGATATTTCTAATGTACCTGATAATTCCATTTGACTTTGCTTCTGCTCCATTTGTAAGTCTACTTGCATTCTTTGGAGGCAGTCCTCAAGTTTTTGCACTTTTGTCTCAAAGAACTAGTTTTTTGCTCTTCTTCTTTAATCTGAACCATGGCCTGCTCCAGTGCTACTTTCTTTTCTTCAAAAGATTCTTTGATTGCAATTGTTTCTTTTTTTTGTTTTTTAATTTCTCTTTGAACCAAGGCTAAGGCATAATCTTTTTGTGTAATGATTCCTTCAATATCTATTCTCTACCCTTCCTCCTCCTTCATAATACTGCTCATGGAATTTCCCCTATCTTGGATAGCATCCTTAAGCATCACTTTATCTTTCCTTGTTTCTTCCAAAACTCTTAAGGCTACATCTGCACAGTGTCTATTTTCTTCAATAGCTTCCTCTAACAAACTAACTTTCCTTTTCAGTTCATCTTGTTCTCTCTTAGCTGAATCTAAATCCTTTTTTTCCATTAGAAGCATTTCAATATAAAATGTATTTCCTTTTAGCTCTTTACATTCTTCCAACATATTCTAAAACAAACCATGTAGTTCTTTATATTCATTTCCCTTCTGGTCAAGCACATTCTCCATTGTTGCTATCTTCTACCTCTGAATTTCCTTTTCCATTAAGACTAAACTCATACCCCTATCTTTATCATGGATCATTGTGTTAAGTGAATGCTTCTGCTTTCTAAGCTCTACACATTCCTTCAATGCCATATCTAAGGCAATTGATATCTCCTTGATAACCTCTTCAAAAAAAATTCTTAGTATGTCTATTTCATTCATGTTTTTCTCTTCTATTACTGTCAGATAATGCTTTGAATTCCCTTTCTTTCCTTGTATTCAGTTCTGTCATTCTTCTATCCTCAGCTTGCAATTCATCCTGTAAATTAGAAACCATTCCAGAGTTCTTGTTTTCAAACCTTCTTGAGAGGATCAATTTTTCATTCTCTTTCATAACTTCATCCAATTTTCTAGTCGTGTCATTCAACACTTTTCTTAAAACACGCATCTCACTATCATTGCCTTTCTCCCTCAAAATGTCCCGCTTAAGCCTGTAAATCTCTTATATTTTTTCAGCCAGAACATGATCCTTATCCCTTCTTGTTGCTGCCACAACCCTTAAATAATGGGCTATTAATTGCTCTTTTGACATTCTTTTCAATGGTGCTTCCAAAATGATATATGATGTATCTTCTGAGATACTATTTGATAAATAAGGCTCTCCATTCAAACAACCTTCACAAAATTTTGTCATCACATAAATTTTCATATTTCCATTCATGTTTCCATTGTTAGCTATTTGTGACAGAGAAGGTATACTGCAATGGCTCGTTTTGGTAATATATACCTTAGAAGTTCCAATTTGCAATCTCATAATACGCATATGGAAGACTTATAAATGTTTATTTCAAGATTTCTTTTTCTTTTACTGTATATTTGAATGATAATCTTCATTTATATAGCGATTAATACTATGATTTATCTAGGTCCTGGTTTCATTATTGCCTATGGTATTTTTATTATCTGAGCCATTTTGTTAAAGACTAGATCTCTGGAAATAGTGGCCTACACTGGACAACCTACTCATCATGTATTTCACAAGCAATAGCCCTCATATAAATATTATTTACTTCTTATCATCTCTCAAGAAAAAATATAAGACAAGTCAAGACTCAAAAGAACCGAATGTAAGTAAGCTAGAAGCCTAGAACCATACCCAGTGTTCTCATCATGAACAAAATAGATCAAGTAACCATCATCTTCTTTAAGGTCTAACCCAAAATCCCTGGGTACAAATATTGCCTCAGAACCAAATCTTCCAGGTCCAAAGTCAAAAACCCCTAGCACATTGCCTCCAACTTCAATCTGCGACTTCCCAACCTCAGGTTTTGCTTGAAGATCAAAATTTACGAGTCCCTTGACCTTAGCTACTGAATCTAGTGTAGTACCATACACATAACGTTGCTTTCTGCACCCATGTTAATCATAAAGTAGAATTAGATATTTCCCAATCAACATGGTATCCTTGGTTATATGATCCACAAGCATTGTTTATGAGGGAGAGAATGGAGGAAAAAACATAGCTATAGTGTTCTAGGAAAGAGTGTATGTATTATCTCTTAGAATTTTCTTACCTGCCAATATACTTTTCATTAATCCTTAGAAAATCTACTACAGACTCTGACAGTTTCTTTTGTGAAGCCTCCCCACTCTTTAAATTGAAACGCATCTCATATCTGATCACCATAGTCAAAAAGATAATACATTATGACTTATCCTTTTTGAATGCATAGGTTAATAAGTGGAGCACAAAAGAAAAGGTTATATTGAATGGTTCACATACAACTCATTCTAGAAATTTTTTATTTTTTTTCTTTGATGGGTCCACGAACCAATTCCAGGTCCAAGTCAACCAATCGACAAGTGTAAAGGACAACTTCATCACCCTCCTCCCATGCATTGGCTAATATTTGGTACACAATACCCAAAGAAAAGACATATAAGACTCCTAAGAGATCTCTCAGGTTGGCCTCAGAATGATTGACCAGCCTATGTAGAATAAAACTAACAGCAGACGATTCTCCTCAATTGTGAACAAAGCACCATGCAAATGTCAATAGGAACTTATCCAATTTTTGTTCTAAGGGAGAAAATGTAAGTATATAAAATATAATATTAAACAATTCAAGAAAAGATGCATCTGGAAGGAAGCCAAAGACAACATGAACTATGAGCTATCGACACAAGGAAAGACTAAAATATGAAGCTTGTTTCTCAACATTACCATTATGAAATATGTAGCAGTTTGGTAGCTCAAACCATCTCATTTGAAGATCATTTATGGCATATCGGGGTAGTATACCAAAACGAGCCATTGTTTCCATTCATTCATATAAGGCTCTCCATTCATGTTTCCATTGTTAGCTATTTGTGATAGAGAAGGTATGAATGAAATCCCATTTGAATTATCACTGCATGGTGTCATGAAGTAACTACAAGAGGAATATGGCCTTATTCTCTGTTTTGGAGTCTTGAGTGTTTGAACCAAGAGCCATGATGTGTATTTAAGGGCAATAGTGAAAGAATTTGATCTTTGTTGATATTGAGAGAAATATAGTTGAATTAAGTGTGTCAAAGGAAGGAAAGTTGAAGGTTTTGTGAGATGTGTTTTGAATCCTCCTAACTCTGCATCACTGATGAAACCCGAACTTTTGATGTCCTAGATGTAACATTGGATGGTGTTTATGATGGAATGGGTGTTCCCTTATGGGGGACTTTAGCTCTTTTCCCATTTGAAGGAGCAGTATTCTTCTTAGTGAATTTTTCTTTTTGCTCTTGTTTTTGAGAATCCATCAAGGCACAGTTAGATGCCACCTCATTTTCCTTTGTTTCTTTGACGCCCTTATTGTCTGATTGTGCTAATTCTGGACTATGTCTTTGTTGGCATGGGAATGAAATTGGATTATTGTTGATGTTTTTTATTCTCGTGGACAGGTATTGAAGCACTTGCATGGGTGATAAATCTTGTTTGGATAGGACTTGGAGACTTTTGAAGGCGGGCAAGGAATTTGGAGTTTGCTGCAACAAATTTGAAGTCAACGAAGCCCTCTGCAGTGAATTCAGAGGTAATTTGAAACCCTCATTGCTGAAAGTAAGCTGATAGGAAAAATAGGCATATTCCATTCTCAATAGGTAAACTTCAAATGAATGTAAGATAGATCTCAGGACAATGACTCATTATATCCTCTTCTTTCTGTTATGGTCTCTACTAAAATTGACTACTTTCAACAATGTTTTGGCATCTCTATTTTTAGATTTATGTTTTTTTTTAAATCAAAAACTAAATTAATATTGGAATGCACAATATTACAGATGGATCAGCGTCAAAGGTTGACTACTGATCAATATCATGCATATAATGAGAGAGTATCTGATGAGAGGGACATTGACAAATATCCATGTCCATGTAAAAATTGTCTTGGTGGAAAGGTGAAAAAAATAAATATGATTTATCGACATATGATAAGATATGGGCATAGTGGTGTAAGCCCTTGGGCTTACAATTATTATGAAGATATGATAGAATTGTAGACTGTGAGAGATGAAGAGGCAACAGACATAGATGAAGTGGCACCAAACATAGATGAACAGACAAAAACGTTTGACGAAGGGTTTGAAGTTGATAGAATGTTGAATGAGGGTCTAAACGATGATTGGGCCAAGTCAATGGAGGATGCTTTAAACCCTGTGTATGCTAATTGCAAGTTAAGTCATTTGGCAACAATCCTTCAAATTCTTAACTTGCAAGTGGTACATGGCTAGACAAATGAGAGTGTAGATCAGTTATTGGCATTATTAAGTTCATTGTTACTAGCTGACTCCACATTTCCAACAAAACGAAGTCAATGTAAAAAGAAAATCAGTAAGCTCGGCTTGGGGTATGAAAACATCCACACATGTGTGAATGGTTGTGTATTATTTCGCAAAAATCTTGCAAATGAGAGTGAATGTCCGAAATGTCATGAAGTGAGGTATAGACAAGGGTTGAAATCAGCTGTGGTTCCTAGAAAGGTTCTTCGCCACTTTCCGATAATCCCACGATTACTCTGAATGTATAGGTGCAGAGACATTGTTGAACTTATGCAGTGGCATGACAAAAATAAGAGCATTGATGGAAAACAACGACATGTGCCTGATTCTAAGACGTGGATGGAATTTGATAACAGATGGCCTGATTTTTCTCAAGATCCTCGTAATATAAGGTTGGGTTTGGCTCTAGATGGGGTGAACCCATTCTCAAATCAAAGTACTAAATGGTCAACTTGGCCAGTGTTTCTAATAAATTATAACTTGCCTCCATGGTTAGCAACTAAACCATTTTTCTTAATGTTATCATTGATTATACTAGGAAAGAAAAGTGTGACTTCAAATACAATAGATGCTTATCTAGAGCCATTATATGATGAGCTAATGGAATTGTGGAAAGGAATTGAAGAAATTCAATCTTTAAGGGATGGTCATTCAATCAAATTCACTTTAAGAGCTTCCTTATTGTTTACAATTCATGATCTTCCTGCATATGGCACATTGTTTGGTCTCTCTGCTCATGGATACCATGGATGTCTTGCTTGCAACTTTAAGGATTTTGTGAGGCACTCAAGAAGTTTGTGTAAGTGCATTTATTGTGGACATCGTGCTTACCTTAAAATGGATCATCCATATCATCGACAAAAAACACGTTTCAATGGTCAAGAAGAGAATCGTGAAGCGCCATTGCTAATAACAGGTGATTACATTGTTGAGAATGGAAAAAAAAGAATGTCATTTATTGAAAATGATGGGATTGCTGGTAGTAGATATGATCCATGTAATGAAAGCAGTGTAAAACGGTTGTGCATATTGTATAAGTTGCCATACTTTAAGGATATAGCCATTAGGCATACTGTTGACTTTATGCATACTGAGAAAAATATAGCTTATGCTATTATAGAAACTCTTTTTGGTGCTTTTGATACTATTTCATCATGTGAAGACTTCCGAGAAATAAAGATTCGCCGAAATCTTTGGGTTGAAAAATATGATAATGAAAAATATAAAAAACCTAGTGCTTATGTCTGGACAAAGGAACAACGTGCACAATTCTTACAATTGATGTCTCAAACTCACTTCCCCACTGGATATGTAAGTAGCAGCATCAAAAGCCAAACTGACATTAATAGCTTAAGAGGCCTCAAGACCCATGACTATCATGTCATAATAGAGAATATTTTACCTATTGTGGTAAATATATTAAGTTTGGCAAAGGGGCCAAGATTGGCAATTATAAGGTTGGGCCTAATATTAAAGAGAATGAGCTTACATGTATTATATCCTTCGAACTTTGATAGTTTGAGGGAGGAGGTTGTTGAAGTCATTTGTCTCTTGGAACGAGAAATTCCATCAACAATCTTTAACATTTCTATGCATCTTTTGATACATCTACAATATGAACTAGAGCATTGTGGCCCAGTAAGAACGAGATGGATGTATCCTATAGAACAATATATGAAGGTTTTGAAAAAATTTGTTCATACTAGGGCAAAACTAGAAGGCAGCATGTCTGAGGGATATTCAATGCAAGAGGCCATGGGATTTTGCACATAATATATGAAGGATTTTAAAAATGTCAATCGACGTGTATGGGATGATGATGAAGATGAGAGAGTTGCAGGTGAAGTATTAGAAGGCAATGGATGTTGCTTCAAGCTATCATATCAAGAAAGAAGTGCAATACATGCCTTTATTCTTCAAAACACATCTTCGTTCGATAAGTGGCGTAGGTAAAAAAAATTACACAATAATTTATTTACTCAATTGCATTTACACATTTATGTTATTAATCTTACTATTTGTACATCATTATTCTATGTAAAAAAATGAAGAAGAGAATCAAGCTTGGATGCAACATCAACCTCAAAAGCGTAGATGTCATGATTTGATTAGAGGTGATTTTTTTCCAAAATTTGAAGAATGGATTGCTAATGCAATCAGTGATGCAAAAGAAGAAGGTCAAGATATAACAACAGAGGAAAGTGAGCTTTCACAACCTCCACATTTATGGGCTATGCATTTTAGTGGAATGTGGGCTTATGGTAGTCATTTAAGAGTGGAAGAAAAAGACAAAGGAAAGAAAAATTGTGATTGTGTTGTTAGTGCTAAATTTCTTCATGAAATTGAGAAGAAATTTTATGTTGGATTCATCCAAGAAATTATTCAAGTGGAATTTGGTGAAAATAGTCCTATATTATTAAAATGTAAGTGGATCTAACCATCTGCAGTGCAATTTGATGAGTATGGATTTGTACGTGCAAATACACGACAATTTTTTTCAGAGACAAATGAGCCGTATGTTTCCCCTCTTCAAATTAACCAATATTTTATAATTGATGATGTAAGAAGCCCAGGTTGGTCATATGTCATTCAAACAGAGTCTCGTTCGAAACAGAAATTCATGGAAGTTGTTGATGTAATGCTTGATGGGCAATATGTTAATTTACAAGAAACATTTGAAGAAGTGGATGAAGACAATGAGGGACTGTTTGAAGAAGAGATTTTGATTACCAATGAAGAAATTGGAAGAGAGAATGTATTGCATGTCACAAATGAGGATGAGGAAGAAAATCAAGTAGATGCAGACACAGTGATTAGGATTCTGATCTTGCTGGCAATGCAGATGATTATTGGTGAGCCCCATTTTATGACCTTTTATTTAAGATTTTTATGTTCTTTTAAGACTGTTTTATGTTTTAAGGACATGGACCTTTAGACTAATACCTGTTTCAAAGCATTAATGTCAAAAAAAGTTGCTATATGAATGCAATATGAATTTGTTTTCATATAAAAATGAGGATGCAATATGAATATGTATACCATCATTGCTTTACTTTGACAATGATCTTTTCTTGAAAGCTCCTCTGGATCATTGCTTCCACTATCATGACAGGATGTTATAACAGTCCTTGACCACTGTACTTTGACTCACTGCTATGACTGTTATAATGCTTGTACTATTTTAACATATTTTGTGCAGGTACTGTGAGGCTGCTTCTGAATGGAAAGAGCCAGATTCTCATGTTAAGTCAAGTGAAAATTTTCTTTTGTTATTGTAAGGTTCAAGATTTGATATATAATATATTAATATTCTCCTAACCTCTTTGAAAACTTGGCAGACTTGGCCTGATAAAATGCAATGAGTTGACACAACTCACACACAAGTCCTGGCCAAGTAATTGTCTGAAACTTGTGATTTCTTTTTATTGAAACTCATCAGAAACTTGACCCTTGACTTACATGTTTTGGGTGTGGACTCATCTGTAGAAAAAATGACTAAAACCCATGTGAATTTTTCATTTTTGCATTTCGTTTGTCCTTGTTTCTTACGTCTAAATATATGACATCCGTTTGAAGGCCTTCCATGCTATAATTATCATTCAATAGTTTCCACAAATGTTTTTACCTGGAAATATCTATTCACTGTATCACAGATTATACTAATGTTGTAGTGAAAATTTAAAGCTACCAATAATGTTCTTTTCTCCATTTCTCACTAGTATACAGACCTGCATGGACTATTGATAAATACTTTTTTGTGTGCCAGAGGATGGAGGGATTATCTAGGAAAAGTGTCAGTAGTGAAAAATATCATAAATAGTTTTTTGAGAAAGATTTGTTCGTTGGTTTGCAGCAGTGAAGTGTTGAGTTGCACGAAATTTATGTTGTATTAGTTGATATATTTTTTGGGCACTGCAAATATTTGTAATTCTCGTGGAGCTGCATATTGTCCAACACAGTTTTTCTTGTCTTTGAAAGAAGAGTGTATTCTCTTTTTGTAAACTTACAGTTCGTGGAACTTGGAGTAGAATAATGTAAAAAATAATGAATAGAAATCTTCTGATGAAATATCTTTAATCCTTAGATGTTTAAACTATCACATATATCTTCAACTTGATGAACCCAAATGACTATGGAGTTTCAGACTTCTTGGACAAATTGGATCAGATCACTTGACAAATAGTTATCTCAAGCAAGCTGAGTAGCAGAGTAATGGAATCAAGCTATGGAGCTATATCAAATCCAGAAAATGCCAATTCATAGTTAGGATAATATTTGATAATGAGATTTGCAATTTGTAGATATCCCAAGTGTTTGTGAGCTCTGCTACTTCAGATGAAGGAGGTGTCGATGTAAACAAATTCTGGGCATCTGCCTCACTCTAAGCCCATTCATCCCACAGAGACTTAGATATAACTGCTCATTGCCCACAAAGATCAGATTGTATATTAAACAAAAGAACAGAGGAATGAAACCAAAAGACCAGGAACACCAAATATATCGCTGACCTAATGGTGAATCCACATCCAATGTGAAGGACTCCTTATTCCAATCCCAAGATTTGATGGATTGATTCAAATACATTGCTAAGATTTTTATGCAACTGGAATTTCTGTAGGGAACCATTATTTAATATCCATTGATTGAAATACCCACAACATCTAATGACTATTGTTGTTTGCAGTGCTTTAGACTTCCTACGTTTTTCAATGATTGTTCATTAAAACTAAGACCTCATAAACTTGTATTTATGAAATTTTTGTTATGGTTAATTATCTTTGTATCAAGTTGCTAATTTATACATTATTATTTTTTTGGATATTAGGAAATGAGGAAAAATAATTTGAGGCGCAAATTAGATGATAGTGATCATAATGCTGAAATTCCAGTGATAGATTGTGAGCACTTTCGTGAAGAACGTGTGGCCAAGAATAATGAATATTTATCACGTCTTGGTTTGATAAACAGGAAAGTTGTAAATTGACTAAGTAGTATATTATAGGCAAGAGCTTTATGTATATAAGACATGATATGATATTTTTTTTAATTTTACAAGAAAGAAAAAGAGTGCAGAGAAAATGCAAAGAAAAAACAAAAAGAAAGTAAAGATATAGTGTTGCCAGCTCGTAGAAGCCAACGCATAAAGGATGTGTTTGAAGTGAAATCTAGGGAGACCAGTACTGATCTACCTACTCATGCCACACCTGATATGGCCAAGGAGCATGAAGTTTTGGTTAATGAAAGTCACAAAGAGAGTCTGCTTGCATCTGATGTTCCTCAGAGTGCACCTGTTGCATCTACAACTTTTGATGGAATTAGTGGATCAACTAGAAATATTGGTAGTGGTTCAACAGAAGATGTGTCTGCTTTTGTTAAAAGACAAAGATTGAGTCAAGATTTATACAGATCTATAGAGAGGAATGCAAAAGAAAGAATATTAGAAGGGAAGAAGCCATTCTTGGTTGAGGTATCAAGAGATGGTGAACCCATTGGGAAAAATGCTGCAAGGTGGGCCTCGGAGTTGGGCATAAGATGTAGGGCCCATTTGGATATTTGCAAATAAATTTTGCACAACAAGATCCACGAAATGTGGAATATGTTATACAAAAAATGGAAAATGCCTTTGACACTATTGGTGGACAAATCTCCAGAAAATATTACAAGCACAAGATGAGACTTCTGATGAACAATTTTAGATACAATTGCAAAAAAATAATCATGGAGGGAAATGAGAGGTTAAACTCCACTCTATCTCCCAAACAGTGGGAGGCATTGAAAGAAAGTATGTGTTCTAAAGAATATTTGACAAAGAGTAATAGAGGCAAGAGAGCAAGAGATAATGTGAGGGCTGAATATACATTTGGCCGAGGTGGGTTGCAGGCCAAAATTGACAAATTTGGAGTAAGTGTATGGATTTTTGGTTCTATTTACATTGTGTTATTTAATTCAATTTTTTATTGAATTGACTATATGTTGAAATTGACATTGTTTTTTAGGTGGAAAACAATAATAGAGAAGCAGGAGTAGAAGATATTGTCAATTATATGGCAACACTAGATCGTACTAAATCTAAGAGTAGTATGAATTGGAAATCTAGTTCATCAATAGAGATTTCACAGCCATTTGTTGAACGCCCAGTAAGAGCCTCTCCAAATCATGTCAACTCAAATGAAGAGTACCAACATTTAATGAGTTGCTTACATGGTCTCACCGAGAAAGTTTCACAGTTGGCTGCCTCTGTTAAGCCTATAGTTTCTGCATGGAATGACCATAATTCCATAGATTCAGATCAGGTAAGAGGCTATTCCTCAATATTTTGATTCTCAACTATATCATTTTTTTGCATACTCTTTCTCTATTGTTGTTTTTTCTTTGTTGAGCTCTTCATAATTGTCTTACTCTATATGTTTTTATAGTTGCAGAACAATTATATGAAAGCAGAACGAAAAGGAAAAGGCCCTGTCAATAGAGCTCTCAGCCAAGCTACACAACTTCAGGACAATGTTGACAGTGATTATGCTGAATTCAAGGAGTATGTGCATGATATTGAGGTGAGTTCTATGAAACCTTTAGATTAATTTTTAATTTTGGCTGCTTTGGGTTTGATCATAGGTCACAACCAGGATTGTATATCAGATTCATTTATGATTGCTTTTAAATCTAAAATGTTTGGCATGTGAAATGAGTGCATTTTAAGCATCTAAAATATTGTTTTTTGGTTCTGGTATTTTCCTTGGTTGCTTATAAATGATAGGGAAAAACCTTTGGTTGCTTATAAATGATAGGGAGAAACCTTTAGGCAAAACAATTTTAGGGAAACATGTACTTAAAGCTGTAGCACTTGAACATAGAAATGTGTAAAAGTTTAAATAACCCCCTTGATTCTATTGGCAACCTGTCATAGCTGCAACACTTGAACATAGAAGACTGTAGAGGTTTAAATAACCTTCCTAATTCCATTGGCAACCTGTCACATCTGTAGCACTTGAAAATAGAAATTACAGGCAGAAATTTTGTGCTTTATATTTTGATTTGCCTATATCATAGAGAGAAATCTGGTGGTCA
Organism: Sequoia sempervirens; assembly: GCA_007258455.2. Lineage (NCBI taxonomy): Eukaryota > Viridiplantae > Streptophyta > Pinopsida > Cupressales > Cupressaceae > Sequoia > Sequoia sempervirens. Next base: position 27,625 of record VDFB02252110.1, read on the forward strand.
GATCTAGATTATATGGGAATCTACAGCCCACTGTGAATTGTATTATGAAGAAAAAACAAGTTTGATGTATCTCCCAAGTATCTGTATAGTTTTACTCCAAGTTTTACACATGCAAATGTACAAACTACCAAAAAAATTAAATTTGGGTATTTCATCAAGCAATGGACAAGTGACATGGACAATCAAATGATAATTTGGGAACCTCTAATACATCCTAAGTTTTCTTGATGGTAAAGGCACAAGTAATTCATAATGGTCACATTAAATTTAGAGGGTTTTACAATTGTACACCTCAAAACAATGTAAGGTATACGGAAAAATAATCCCCTCATTGATGTCTTGCACCAAGGGGTCTCATAAACCAAATTAGTGTCTCTTAGAGGTGAGATAGTCCTTTACAAATAAAAAGCATTGCTACTGCTCCTATTTTTACATGATACAGTCATGATTTCGAAAGTAGAAATAGTCCTTTACAAATAACATCAAAGGAAGTACAAAACTCCCACATAATGACAGCATGCCTCACCAGCCCAAAGTGGGTGATTCAAGAATGAGTTGTTGAATCAACTGCAAATTTAGTGTCCAAAAGACCGTAAATTCTTTTGGGATTCACCACAAAATAAATCAAGCTCACAAAACAAATTACAATTCATGTGCTTTGCTGCAGTATTATTATTATTTTTAAATATAGACCATAGAAATAAACCTACTGGATCAAAAAAAATGAATTAATCTCCTAGAGTCGTGTACAAGACAAATCAAAATCCTCTGGAGCAATTTGCACAATCCAAGAACTCAGACTCCTCTTGGTCTCAACATTGTTCACAAATGCTAATTCATACATACTACAAATATTTAACACAACATTCTCATTCAATGTAAGAATAGGCACCCTCTCAAGTGCATTCTCTAGAACTTTAATGGATCCAAGCAAATCTATAGAATACATCAGACAGAGAGCCTTGTTATTAGTGGCTATAACATCACCTAGATCTCAATCCAACACTTCTTCATACTCTCTGACCGCTGCTGTGTAATCCTTTTCAACCAAATACTGAAGAGCTTTATTACGGTGTATCATATTTTTAAGCACTTCTGAGCTTGATGAAAATGGCACCTGACTGTTGTCCACAATAGCCTCAATTCTAGAAAACATAGTCTTGGCACCATTCAAATCACCCAACTGCAGCTGAAGATAGCCAACCCTTGAGAGCAAGAAGGGATCCAGTGGTTTTGCCTTGAGCAGCCTCTCAAGCCACTTCATGCTTGTCACGTAATCTTTATGGCTTAGATGATGCCTCAGAATTGAGTTTATAACAAGCTCTTCTCTCCACTACCACCGTCTGAGACTTGCCCCTAGAGCAGAAAAATTAAACTAAACTTGAGTTGTAGACCCTGTGGATGCGTTGCCTGAGATAAACTCACCAAAATCCTCATCCAAACTATTTGAATGATGATCACGAAAACCATGACCACTACCATGTCCCACAGGCTGCCCATCTGTCTAATTCTGAGCTCCAATATCCACAGTGGAAGTTTTTTACTTCCCCTGATGTTATTTGTAAAGAACTATTTCTACTTTCAAATTCATGACTGTATCATGTAAAAATAGGAGCAGTAGCAATGCTTTTTATTAGTTTGGTGTGGGTTTGGTTCAACAATTCTTGCCAAGAAGAACATCATGTTGCTCCTCTAGAGTGTCCTTGATGAGTTGTTGAACATTCATGGAGGCATTGGGAGTCATCTTCTAAGAGTCAACCATCTCACCCCTGCGACATCACTCATGTAGATAGTCTGGCTCACTGATATGGAACCAAGTTGTACTCCTTCCTTCTACTGTTGTGAGTAAACATTGAGAGACATTACCAAGACTTGCTCAAATGCCACAAGCCCAAATTGGTGTAGGATGTCTTAAGCCAAAGATATGCTCTAACACCGATGACCTGCACCACAGGGCTTGGGATGGGTGGCAATAAGGACAACATGATAAGTTATTAGCTAATAATAGCTGTATTATAACAAACATGCCATAGAATAAAAGGCACCAAAGTTTAAACCATTGTATGCCTGTGAAATACTGAGACAACATAACAGTGCTCTTCTATTGACCAGGAACAGGTTATAACATATGTATACAAAGAAACAGAAGAATAAGAATGAGAATTCTCAAGATCAAAGACCAAGGATGATGATCCTAGCTGATTCATCTATGAATAGTACACCTATGGTGAACCAAAGAGGAGTTGAGAAAAGGGGACATGACAATAACTAATTGCATGACAACATAATTGATGAGTAATTGGCTGATTTTTAACTATGATTGCACAACTAACTACATGATTGCATGACTACATAACTGATGGGTAATTGATGTGCCGCTAATGATGATTGTATAACTAGTGAAGACCTGGCTTATTTTTAATGTGCTGATAACAAACATCATTCTAATCAACAAGAGGTCGCAAACCACTTAGCTTGGTCTTTAATTGACCCTAATTACAACTGTTGTACTAAATAAGCCTGTAGGTCCAGAGTAGCCTGTAATAGTTTTAACTAGAGGGCCATGTTAATAGCCCAAAAGCAGACTGATTTTGAGAAGCCTTATAGTTTTCAATCATTTTTCCAGTGTTAAATTTAGTTTCTTTGGTTAATGTACTTATTCTGTGGAATTTTATTGATTGTTACTTACCATACTTTTGATGCATGGTCAAGGAAATTTTCTATCATTGTTTAATCATAGATTTCTAAGGCTGATTAGGCCTTTTTTTGTTCGGAATTTAGAATTTTATGTTAAGATGTGACTAGAATTTACAAACTGTACAGATACTTGGGAGATACAGCAAACTCGTTTTTTCTTCATAATACAATTCACAGTGGGTTGTAGATTCCCATATAATCTAGATCTGACCACCAGATTTCTCTCTATCATGTAGGCAAATCAAAATGTAAAGCACAAAATTTCTGGCTGTAGAGAAATCTGACCACCAGATTTCTCTCTATCATGTAGGCAAATCAAAATGTAAATGTCACTATCCTTACCTCCTTTACCTCTATATTTTCCTTGTGACCTGTTGTTCCTGCATTGTTAGTCCTCAAATGATCTCTACAAAGAAAATTATACAAACACATAACTCAATGTGTAGGGTCCATAATGAGTACCAGTTGAATTCACTATATGAGGCTAGATTTAAAATTAGAGCCCTAGAGGTATGAAAGAAGAACGAAATTAAATTATAATTCATTACTGAGTCATTGACCAACAGAATTAAAGCGATGGGCAATAAAACAGACAATATAACAATATCAAAGGCTTTCCATATGATTTTATTGAGATACAATCTAAAAAATTGTAACATAAACTAATCAGAAAAGCTTGGAACAAACTACTGATAATCCCATGAATATAACAAATGAGTAGATCTTGCTTGTAAGGAGTAAAATAGTTTTTATATCTTTCTATTTAGCTTGAGTTATAAATGTATAATTTCAAGTGAATTCCTTAATTTGAATGTATTAAATAGAGTGCATGTGATCTCACCAAACAATAAAAGTAGCTCCAAAATCAATCTTTTTTAAGAGCAACTCTTAGCAAATAAATGCAAGCAACTAGGAGAAAGGGGATTTTTTTGAAAAGGTAAAAAGGCCATCACATGCCTAGCATTTTGTGCTAAGATACAAGATCAAAGCACTCGCAATAGAGAATTGGAGATTAAACTGGATAAACCAAGTGATATTGGTTTGAAAGGTGATAATGTTAACTTTGAGTTTATAAGTTGAATTGAAATTTTGAACAAAAATTAACTATCATCCACAGGTTTTGGATAAGAAATTATTTTTTCCTAGTTTTTGACTCTTCACACCTTGGTAGAAATGTCTGTTTTGTAATTTTCTCTTGTTTTCTAATATGTTATAAGGAAAGTTTGTGATAAGGTTACTGAACAATAGTTAATATGGAATGCTTGTTGATATTTAAATTGTTGATGTGTATGCACAAGCAAGCTGATGAGAATGGGTTTGTAAAAAGATCAGCTACTATTATGTTGAGTGGAAAACAGCTTGCTTCTCCAAACACGGTGAGTTCTGTGATGACCTCAGTGAACACATTTTATCGTATTTTCTATGTTCTATGGTATTGAATATTAAATCTTACAATTTTTTATTTGTCTGAATAAGATATTGATTGAGTTGCATGTAGCTACTATAATCTAAAGAGAAAATTGTACAAGTTTATTAGTTTATGTTAATTATGCATAAAAAAATTCTGGAAGCCTTTATGCAAGTTTAGTAAGAACATGGATGAAGTGCAACTTTTGAACATCATAAAAACTCAACATATCTTCCAAGGATTGTTATAGATCAAATATAATATAAGTTGAACGTCATGCTTTGGATTTATTTTTGGCTGCCTTGTGCATCCTTTTTTACTAATCTCCTTATGTGTGGATGGAAACCAACCCTATACCTAGTCAAATCATTTTTTCAAAATGTTAACTTCGAGTTTATAAGTTGAATTGAAATTTTGAACAAAAATTAACTATCATCCACAGGTTTTGGATAAGAAATTATTTTTTCCTGGTTTTTGACTCCTCACACCTTGGTAGAAATGTTTGTTTTGTAGTTTTCTCTTGTTTTCTAATATGTTATAATGCAAGTTTGTAATAAGGTTACTGAACAATAGTTAATATGGAATGCTTATTGATATTTAAATTGTTGATGTGTATGCACAAGCAGACTGATGAGAATGGGTTTGTAAAAAGATCAACAGCTAGTATGTTGAGTGGAAAATAGCTTGCTTCTCCAAACACGGTGAGTTCTGTGATGACCTCAATGAACACATTTTATCGCATTTTATGTGTTCTATCGTATTGAATATTAAATCTTACAATTTTTTATTTGTCTGAATGAGATATTGATTGAGTTGCATGTAGCTGCTGTAATCTAAAGATAAAACTATACAAGTTTATTAGTTTATGTTATTCATGCATAAAAATTTGTTGGAAGCCTTTATGCAAGTTTAGTAGGAACATGGATGAAGTGCAACTTTTGAACGTAATAAAAACTCAACATATTTTCCAAGGATTGTTATAGATCAAATATAATATAAGTTGAATGTCATGCTTTGGATTTATTTTTGGCTACCTTGTGCATCCTTTTTTATGAATCTCCTTATGTGTGGATGGAAACCAACCCTATACCTGGTCAAATCATTTTTTCAAAATGTTAACTTCGAGTTTATAAGCTGAATTGAAATTTTAAACAAAAATTAACTATCATCCATAGGTTTTAGATAAAAAATTATTTTTTCCTAATTTTTGACTCCTCACACCTTGGTAGAAATGTATGTTTTGTAATTTTCTCTTGTTTTCTATGTTATAAGGCAGATTTGTAATAAGGTTACTGAACAATAGTTAATATGGAATGCTTGTTGATATTTAAATTGCTGATGTGTATGCACAAGCAGGCTTATGAGAATGGGTTTGTAAAAAGATCAACTGCTAGTATGTTGAGTGGAAAGCAGCTTGCTTCTCCAAACATGGTGAGTTCTGTGATGACCTCTGTGAACACATTTTATTGTATTTTCTATGTTCTATGGTATTGAATATTAAATCTTACAATTTTTTATTTGTCTGATTGAGATATTGATTGAGTTGCATGTAGCTCTTGTAATCTAAAGAGAAAACTATACAAGTTTATTAGTTTATGTTATTCATGCATAAAAATTTGTTGGAAGCCTTTATGCAAGTTTATGTTATAATGTGTTATTTTTTCTTTTTGCAAAAATGTGTTGATAAACTCAAAGGAGATAAAGTTAAGGTGTTGGATCCATTAGATGGTGATGTTGTGGGAATTGGGCGGATTCACTCCCTATCTATTGTACATGGAGTCAACTTGAAAGGAACAATGGATGCAAATGTAAACATTTTAAAGGTCACAAGTAACATACCCCTTGTTTATGAAGACAAAATAGATGGAGTTGTTCGTCTAAAAGAGAAAGAGGGAACCTTCACACAGTGGCCACTAAAATATTTACAAAAAATGACATAGTTGAACATATTTATGATGTACTAGTTGCTAGACATCTTGGCTCACTACTTTATGCAGTATTTTGAATATGTTGTTCAGGGATCTTAATTATCATGGTGTATTTGAAAGACTTGGAAACTCTTAGACAACTTTGACATTTTTTATTATATTTACATATATACTCTTAGACATCTTTGACATCTTATAACTTGATATATATATTGATATATATTTGCATTAAAAAAATTTATTGTAGATTACCTTTATTTATCATGATGTTGAATCAACTTTTAATTTTAGTATGTTGTAGCTTGTACGCATATGTAATATTTTTATTTACTTTTATGTTTTAGTTCAAATTTAATATTATATTAGTTTTGCATTATAAAACTTATGGTATTTAATAAATTATTTATTTCATGATTATATTTACTACCAATTAATGAAAACTAGTAAATAAAATGACTGAATTAATGACTAACTGTATGACTAAAGTAATGAATAAATTAATGACTAAATATGGCTAAATGACTAAATAACTAAATATATGACTAAAGTAATGACTAAAATAATGACTAAATAAATGACTAAAGTAATGACTAAATATATGACTAAATTAATGACTAAATATATGACTAAAGTAAGGACTAAATATATGACTAAATAAATGACTACCTTGACTAAATAAATAACCAGTTAACAACAATAAATGACTAAATTAATGATTAAATATATGACTAAATATATGACTAAATAAATCACTACCATGATTAAATAAATGACCAGTTAATAACAATCAATGACTAAATTAACGATTAAATCAATGACTAAATTAATGACTAAATCAATGACCAAATTAATGACCAAATCAATGAGCACAAATCAATGACTAAATAAATGACTAAAATAGTTTAGTCATAAATTTGGTCGCGTTATAAATGACCGGCAATAAATTACTAATGGTCATGTGACCAAAATTAGTCATTTATATGCAATTTTTAGTAGTTTATTTAGTCATATGTTGTTGTTTGTGTACTAGTGTACATTGGAATATCATTAAGCACAAAAAGCAAAATATCGAATGATCACATCATCCACATGACATAGACTATATAATCTCATAATACCTCAAAGGTAATCAATACATCATGCATGGTTTAATTCCAAAATACCACATAGGTACACTACGTAACGAACAAGGCCAACTTTGTAAATAATGATACTAAACGAATTCCGCGTCTCACATAAAATAAAAAAACCATACCAAGTGATTCCTAGCCTCTGGAAACTAAATTTTCCATTTCACCTATCAAATAAACTTTCACTAGATAATTCCAAATAATCAATCCCACAAAAGAGTATGATTACATTAAATATTAATTTAAAAGTGAAGCATAATCATCATTCGTTCATGGATATTTAAACACGTCTCAAACCATTGAAACCTTATTACAAGTATAGTTCAAATAATACTCCCACTATACATATTATAGGTTATATTCTTTAAAAAAAATTCTAATAAATGAATTTAACATCAAAATTTCAATTTATAATTGAAATAGAAAACTCAACCAAATTACATGTAATTTAAATACTTTTAAATCTCATTAATTGAGATTAACATGAATAGCAATTTTTATCAACTTGAACACAATATAAATTTTCAATTATAAATTGATATTTTCTTTCATCATTTAATTCGAAAGGAAATTCAAATAAGCTTAAATAAGATAGCTAACCCACAATCTTGGTAGGCAATTCATTTAATTTTTTTTATAATCGTAAACTAAAGATGATCATTCCCTCATCTATCAAACTTTAAATGCACTCAATGTTAATTTAAAGAAGACATAGTAAAAAAAACACATTGACAAATATCAACAGTAAAGGTGTTTTAACACCCTATGGTTAACAAGCAGTCAAAGACGCATGCAATATCACTGATGTAAAGAGCTACCAGCGGTTAATTAAAACTAAGGCAATGATAAGTAAAAGAGAATCAGACCTCAAGGTGTTTCACATTTAATAAGAAATGGAGAAACTGTAAGTATACTGGCTAAGCGCAATACTTACTAAACAAAAGAATGAGGAGATTACAAGAATAGAGATTGAGTGCAAAAACTTGCATGGCAAGGCATGCTGAACTATGAATTTGTTGAATACAGAGCATGTGGTATGGCAAGAAGATAAGCTACAATGAACTTCAAATAACAAGAAGAGGGCGCACAATTTCTAATTTCATTTCCAAGATTGTTGCAAGGGAAACTGTCCTAAGAAATGTGATCTATTTCCATTATTTAAAGCGGATATATTTTATTTTGTGGAGAGTAAAGGTGATACAAATAGACACAATCTGGAAACTAGGCATGCGCCATAAAGATGGCTAGAAGTTACCAAAAAGAGGAGAGAGGTGGTGCCATTAAACATAGAACCAATTGATTCTATAGACTAAATCATAATCAGATTTATACTATACACAACCAGCTAGAGGGGCGAATTCTTAACATAAGAATGATTAAAAGAAAAGTTCTTGATGCTGGCTTGAAAACAAGAGCAATAGTCCAGAGATATACCCTATTTACACTCTCTACAGTAATTCAAATAAAGAGATTTCCTGCAAATCCAAAGATTCAAAGTGTATCAACCGCGTGGTTCAAATGATCAACCCCATAATCAATCTGTTGTGTTAGAAGATTCTAAGGAAGAGAGGAATGCAGTTAAATTTGTGGTTAATTTAGTCTAAAGAGACCAATAAAGATGGAAACTAGTCAAACAATGAGAGGCTTACGACATATTTTATGATCTATTAATCAAAAATAATGATTTAAAGTAAACAACATTGGCAGCACCATGAGGGATTTCGAAGGCATAGAGACAAGGAAACAATAAATAAATTGGCCAAATGCGAAATTCACAAGAATAAAGGAATAAAGAATATGGTAATTGTAATGATATAGGCTGATAGGCCTTGTTTTCGATTCACTTATTCTCTTTTCAAGTTCCATAACCATAACTTTATTTTCCATTCGATTTAGATGGCTACACAGCCAAAATCTACAGATATCAGTGTTACTAAAAGAAACATAGATAACCTCAGAGAATATAAAATGGGAAACAAACACTATGGATGGCATGATTCATGCGTACTATCACAGCCTTTTCACATTACTTCAAGTAGATTTTCTTTTGTTTCCAACTATATTTGTTTTCTAATGTTCTTCTAGAGATTTCAATGGTGACTCAACACCAATTAAGAAGGAACAAACACAAGTTAAAAGGGCGCTATAGATGTATTCAACTATCTCATGTTCGTTGTTTGATTCACATCCATTGGTATACCAAATATAAATCCAAACTCTACAACGTATTTCTAGCACCCAAACTATCATGACAAGATGGGAGTTCAATGCCAGAATTAAGAAGGAACCTATACGGTACATAAGACAAAGTACAAACTTATCAAACACTATATTCTTGACATCAATTCTCACGGCTTAGACAAAATAAAGGTAACAGATAGAGGCTTGAAAACTTGCAAATTCTCCATACCACAGGGACACCCATGAGGACTGTACTCCACAGTAAATTATGTGCATGCAATGAGTAAAACATATTCTAAGGTTTGTTGTTTATAACTGTCGAATCAAGGAAAAAAACAAAGCATGCAAAGAGTAAAACTACCCGCAGCCAATATACACTGCATAGAAGATCAAACAAATTTCACAGACTAAATAATTTACTTCGATTAAATTCACACACAATAATGAAAAGATTTTTATTTATTTTTAAATAAAATACAGATTGAAAAATGAAGAACCTGTTATTTCCGTTCGAATCACCCAAGAATCTGATGAAGACTTCAGCAATTTCCAACCAAGACTTTTTCCAAAATCAAAATACTGCAAAGAAGTTTCTTTTTTTTTTTACCTAAAAACTGTTGTGCAAAAATTTTCTAGAAGCTATTGCTGTGAAAAATTCTTCAAAAGAATTGTCGTGAGAATTCTTACAGAGATTTTTCCCGTGAATGAAAAATTGCAACCCCTAAAGCTTTTAATGCATTTAATTATCTCAAGTTACAAAACTCAACTGATTGTGATCATGCATTCCAAAAAATTGCTCAATCAGTTATAATCATTAAATATCTAAGATATTTTCCCCCAAGTCATGTTTACAGATATTTTTAACTTGTTGAAAACTCTTTTAAAATACTTGCTTTTCACATAAATCCTATTTGCACAAGTAATTCATTAATTACTTTTAAAGATATACCTTTTCACAAAATTAACATTCTCTTTTAATTAAATGACTTGTTTAATTTAAATTAATAAATTAAACCATAAACATAAACATAAACGTTTAATCTAATATTTAAACAAATTTACATTTAATGAAATATATTAACAAATTAGCCATTTAACTAAATTAAACAATAATTAATTTCCAAATAAAATAACACAAACAAAATTGACACGAAAAGACAAAACAACAAACGACAACGGGCAACAATTGGATACTCGTTCAATGAAGAATGATGGTTAAACGAGGACCTAACACTATCTCTGGATCAACATCATTTCATTGGATTAGGGTACGCTCAAACCCGACAAGAAAATGGAGCCGATCCCCGGTACCTGTATCTGCATAAAACATCACTTGTTAAACATATTATCATATATCGGAAAACACACCGTGAAGAAGAATCGCAGCGTAACAAGGTACTCACAAGTGAGTAGTGCTACACTGTCTTCTTCACCAAGACTGACAAGCATCATTATATCATAAACATCAATCACATCATGAAAACCACATTAAAACTCAGAAACAACATATCCATAACTCACACCCGTCTGTCATAATGTCTTCATACAAACTTAACTAGATAATCTCAATATTCAATGAATCATCCACAGAGTTTAACAACTAACATAACATCATTGTCGTAACTAGAAACAATACAATATAGTATCCAAAACAACTAAATGACTAGCAAACGAACACAAGAAAACTAATACACATAGTAGCAACTGGAGGGGTACTACAAAAAAACTCAAATTCGTAGTAGAGGATTATGTTAACTGTAGAGCTGTGGACGAGCTACTTGCCATAGTTTCCATAGAGGTCGCATTCTTCTTCCTCTTCCTCTGAGGTTGCTACTCCAACTTCTCAAGCTACTCCAACTTCAGCTGCTTCACTCTAGCATTTTCCTTCTTTACCACTGCCTCAACCTTTATTAATTCCATAATCAATTTCAGAGCCTCCCACCCGTGTGTTGCTCCCTCACTCCATCTGGCTTTACATTTTCCTTCTGGCCATTTCACAAAGGGTACACATTTGAATATTTCTTCATCCTATTCGCTTTCAATTCGTAACCGATATCCATCCCAACTCTTAGAATCGTCCATTCCAACAGTGAGTCCAAGTTGTTCAGATAATCCTTATGCACCAGTGTCTTCATGACCTTTTTCACAACTTCAATCAGCTCTTCCAAATCTAAGCCCCAAGCCATTATGAGTGAATAAATGTCCAAATTAGTTTTGTACCTATGCATGAGTTGGCTGAATCCTCTTCCTAGAATTAGTTGCATTGATTGCACTAACTATTCATCGTTGTACAAGAAACACCCCATTAGTCTCTTTATCGATGGTTCTCCATAAAAATGTGAGATGTTTCTTTGTTTTAAGCGTGAAACCAGCCTCCATCACCTCTGCAACAATAGAGCCACCACCTCGTGTACACCATTTTCACACCTATTGTTCACCATAGTAGAGGAGCATCGAGTAAGTAATGCCTCAAGAATATAATGAAATAATGAAATGAAATAATTTAATAACTTCATTCACATTCCTTTCCATAAATGCTCAGCATATGTCACTCATCACTACCACCTGACTCCACACACTTCTCTCATTCACTTCAAGAATTAAAACCTACAAGTACTCCATTTTAGAGCTCCCTAAATGCACAACCCGTTTCAGTCTTGTCATCGGGGGAGAACATTAATTTCAAATATCTCGATGATGCCTCGGGATGTCACATCAGTTAGAATAATCATTATCACCATATTGGTGAGACTGTGATTCTTATTCCTTCCATAGCCACCTTCTCCACCAATGAACAACTTTCCTTAGGTCTATCGGTGGGACGCCAGATAACATCACCCCAATGCACCCCAACTCCACTGATATACATTATGCACTTTATAATCCATGCTTATATCGGGCCATCGGGGGAATGCAAACATTTGTTCCACCGATGTTCATGTGTCATAGCAATGTGCTTACTTTTGTTGACTGTGTTGGTTTATCGGGAAGAGCGCCTTAGGAGTCAACCCAATAGGGTATTGTTACACCGATACTAGGTTATGAGTTGCTTTCATCAGGCCATCAATGAGGCTATAATGGGGGTTCTGTCGATGAGGCATTGTTAGGACGATAGTGCTAATTTTTATTTAGGGACGAGGAAAGATTTATGGAGCCTCATACTATTATGGTCTCATGCTTACTATTATGCTTTTGATAGATTTTTTCCAAGGCTGTGAACTATTTGAAAAAATGCTTTGGTAGAAATGTATGGAAAATCTGGTAGCATAGACAAGGCAGTGAACTATTTGAAAAAATGCCTCAAAGAAATGTGGTCTCATAGAATTCCATGACAAGCAAATGCAATTGGCAGCTGCTCCTAGTTATTAGTTATGCAATGTGAAGTAATTGCATAACTACTTAGGTTGACTTTGTAAAAATAATATTATTGTAATTGAAATTTTGTCATCTATCAACATATAGTTATTAGTTATGTAATGTGAAGTAATGCTTTGAGTTTGAAAGGTGTGCAATGCAATGTAATCAAAGATATGAATATAAACTATATAAATCTATTTTTTACAATTCATTAGTTAAACTCTTTATTTTATTTGCTTTATATATCTCTAGGCTATGGAAATGCCTTTCAATTTCAAAAAAAATAGTTTTTATCTCTTGTTTTACAATTTTTTACCTTTTTTTTAAATTTGATTTTTTTTCAATTTTTGAATGCATGGGGTTATGTTAGTAGTGCTCTCATATTGCATGCATGGTAATGTAGTTTTTATATTTGTGGCCTTTGTATCTGATTAGCATGAAGCTAATAGTAACATTGTAATGGTTTTTTAGTAAATTAGATTGATCATTGCAATTATTTTTGAAATTTTCCTTTTGCAATTATTTTAACACACACATGCAAGTACTATTTAAGTAAGTAATGGTTGTTTTATTATGCAAACAAGGGTAATCATTACCTATGTAATCTAATGTGTTATTTTTTTTCTTTTTTGCAGAAATGTATTGATAAACTCAAAGAAGGGGATACAGTTAGGGAGTCAACTTGAAGACGAAATAGATGGAGTTGTTCATCTGAAAGAGAAAGAGGGAACCTTCACACGATGGCCACTAAAACATTTGTAGAAAATGACATAGTTGAACATGTTTATCATGTACTAGTTAATGTTAGACATCTTGGCTCATTGCTTTATGCAGTATTTTGAATGTGTTGTTCAGGGATCTTAATTGTCATGGTGTATTTGAAAGAGTTGGAAACTCTTAGACAGCTTTGACATTTTTTATTATATTTACATATATACTCTTAGACAACTTTCACATTTTGTAACTTGATATATATATATATATATATATATATATATATATATATATATATATATATATATATATATATATATATATATATATATATATATATATATATATATATATATATATATGCATTAAAAAAATTTATTGCACATTACCTTTATTTATCATGATGTTCAATCAATATTTTAATTCTAGCATGTTGTAGCTTGTTCGTATATGTAATATTTTTTTTTTTTATGTTTTAGTTCAAGTTTAATATTATGTTAGTTTTGCATTATAAAATTTATGGTACTTAATAAATTATTCATTTCATGACTATATTTACTACCAATTAATTGAAACCAATAAATAAAAATGACTAAATTAATGACTAAAGTAATGACTAAAATAATGACTAAAGTAATGACTAAATTAATTACTAAATATATGACTAAATATATGACTAAATTAATGACTAAATAGATGACTAAATATATGACTAAATAAATGACTAGTTAACAACAATCAATGACTAAATTAATGACTAAATAAATGGATAAATTAATGACTAAATCAATGACCAAATCAATGACTAAATAAATGACTAAAATAGTTTAGTCATAAATTTAGTGGTGTTATAAATGACTACAAATAAACTACTAAAATAGTCATGTGACTAAAATTAATGACTAAAAAATATGACTAAATAAATGACTAAATCAATGACCAAATCAATAACCAAATTAATGACTGAATAAATGACTAAAATTGTTTAGTCATAAATTTAGTGTTGTTATAAATGACTACAAATAAACCACTAGCAATCATGTGACTAAAGTTAGTCATTTATATGCAATTTTTAGTAGTTTATTTAGTCATATATTGTTGTTTGTGTACTAGTGGAGACAAAATCAAAAAACAAAGAGGATGTAGTTGAAATTCCTCCCACACTAGATAAAGAAGAATTCAAAATTCAAAATGTACTTGAATCTTAGGAGAGCTCAAGCAGCTCTGAAAGTTCTGAGGAAGATGATGAACAATGTCCTCATCCTGAACCCGTGAGGAGGTCTACACGTGAAAGGTGACAACCAGATAAGTATGGATTATCTATGTTGGATTCTAGTTGTGCCTATGCTTTTATTACTAATACTGATGAGCCTAGGATTGTAAAAGAGGCAACTGAAATGTCTAATTTGGATTCTTGGTTGGAAGCCATGAATGAAGAAATGTCATCATTAAAGAAAACTGATACTTGGGATCTGGTTCCATTGCTTGAAGGAAAAAAAGTTGTTGGCTGCAAATGGGTATTTAAAAAGAAAATAGGTCTGGATGGCAGTATTGAAAAGTATAAGGCGGAGTTGGTTGTGAAGGGTTATTCCCAGGTAGAGGAAATTGATTATGGATAAAAATTTTCTCTTGTAGCAAAGCTAACATCTATCAGATTTCTTTTGTCACTTACAGTAGCATATGATTTAGAGATTGAACAGATGGATGTGAAGACAACATTTCTTCATGGTGATCTTGAAGAAGAAATTTATGTCCCAGCCTGAGCATTGTGTGGAAAAAGGTAAAGAAAATCTAGTTTTTTAAGTTAAAGAAATCTCTCTATGGTTTGAAACAGTCACCTAGAAAGTGGTACTAGAAATTTGACACTTTTGTTTTTTCATTGGGATTTGTAAGATCAAAATCTGATCATTGTGTGTATTACAAAGCTGAGAATAATCGTATTTTAATTATTGCCTTGTATGTGGATGATATGTTATTCATTGGGAATAGTAAGTTTATGATTTCTGATCTAAAATCTCAGTTGTCTATAAAATTCAAAATGAAAGATCTGGGTGCAACTAGGTATATTTTGGGGATGGAAATAACCAAGGACAGAAAGAGTAGAAAACTTTGGCTCAATCAAAGTAAGTATATTTTAACATTTTTTTAGAGAGATTTTGTATGACTAATTGCAAGTAGCTAGTTGTTCCAGTTTTGCATGGAACGAAGCTATCTATTGCAGATTGTCCAAAATCTCCCACTGAGATGGAGGACATGACCAAGGTGCCTTATGCAAGTGCAGTTGGAAATTTAATGTATGTAATGGTCTATACAAGGCCAGACATTGCCCAAGCAATGGGAATACTAAGTAGATTTATGTCAGATCCTGGAAGGCAACATTGGGATGTTGTGAAAAGAGTTTTTAGATATTTGAAAGGTACATCTCAATATGCTTTGTGTTATCATGGTAACTCATCTAAATCACATATATCTATCAACATTCAAGGCTATGTGGATTATGATTGGGAAGGGGACATTGATAGCAGAAGATCCACTAGTGGATATATTTTCATGATGAATGGTGGTGCAGCCAGTTGGATGAGCAAGCGGTAGGTAGTAGTCACTTTGTCCACTACAAAGGCAGAATACATGGCAGCAACACATGCATGTAAAGAAGCAATCTGGTTAAAACGTTTGTGTTTTGACATTGGGTTTGATGCTAGGTAGATTAGAATTTGTTGTGACAGTTAGAGTGCTATTTTTTTGGCAAAAAATCCTACTTTCCATGCCAGGACGAAACATATTGATGTGCAGTATCATTTTGTACAAGATATGGTGGAGGATGGAAAGGTTTGTTTAGAAAAAGTGGATACTTTGGAAAATGTTGCAGATGCATTGATGAAACCAGTGAGCACAGACAAGTACAGGTGGTGTTCCAGTTCGATGGACCTTGGTGCCCATGAATCTCAATAGTTTTTTGTGCTTTGGAGGTGTCAATAAGATCTTCGTCAAGTGGGAGATTGTTGGAAAATGTGTCTCAAACTTATTGACATGAAACTCCTGTAAGAGAAAAATCGGTGAGACTCTTGGAATGTCTTATCGATGAGCAACTTAGTCCTGAAGGCTTGAAGTGATCAAATTGGTGAGACCAATGGTTTCTCTTCCCGACGAAAGTTATTGGTATGACCTAAACTATCAGAGTGAGATTTCTAACTCATTTCGATGGTAGAAGTTTGGCCGAAGAGCTCCTTCAGGGAGACCCTTGCCGATAGTTGTCGTTAGTGTGACTTGAACTATCAGCATGAGTTCTCTATCTCTCGGCAAAAGTAGAAGACTGATCGATGGGGTATGGTTGGCATGAGTCCTATCGATGGACTGTTCCTAAGCAGCATCATAGTAACCTGGGTCTTTGGCCTAACTTTGGATTATCATTCTGACTGTATTGGTCTGCTCGATGGAATCAATCAGGGTAAGTCTTCTCGATGGAAGATGAACAAATAGAAACCTTCGGTATGACATGAACCATCGAAAGGGATTTGGAGACTCTCTCCAAGGCAGGATCTCAGCCCAAAGGTCTTTTGGTCGGGGAGACTTCACCAAGTCAAAGCGATAGAGCGAATGAAGATTGTGCAATGTGCGATTGTCAAATGGGTAGTTTGGCATCAGTGAGACACGGTCTAGTGTCTCACCGATAAGTGATACAGTTGAAGTTTTTTGACTGAACAACTGTCCTATGTGGTTTTTTTTTAACCAATGAGAGAAGCAGAATGTAAACCATTTGCAGTTGGACTGTTGTGACTGTTCACTTATGGGAGATCAATAGACTATTTGTGAACTGTGAACAAAATGGAACTCTCTATAATGGTTGAGGGATGAATGGTTCGAGTAGTTAGTTTTTTGAACTATATGATGTATAAGCATTGGAACAGTAAGGCATAACGAAGTGTGATCAAGATTTGTTTTGTACGAGGTTGATCAAGGAAATGTTGTTGCTGTGAGATTGATTATCTGAAAGGAGAGTTTGTAACTTGTATGTAATTCAATTACTATAATACAAGTGATTTTTCTTTGGTGTGGTGGCTTTTTCTCTCATAAGGGTTTTCCCATGTAAACCCGATGTCCAATTGTGTATGCGTTTATTTCTCTATTCTATTATTCCTTTCACGTGCATCTTAATGAACTGTAATTGCAAAAAATTTAAAGATATATCTGCATTCTCCTCTGATTTTTGACATTAGGAGAGTTTGTTCTGCACCTTAAGCTTTCCTTAAAGTTCTTGGGGATGCTCTAACCTTGACTACTAAGTGTGATTTTTTGTTCGTGTGGATCGTGGAGATTTGGGTGTCATTCAGACTTTGGGGCTTCCTGTTTGCGATAGGAGTGGACCCCTGCTTGGGTCGAGTCAGTGTAGCAGAAGGAAGATCCAGAGATGTGGTCATTGGAAATCCCCTCCTCCTAGGGTTTTAGAAATTAACATTGATAGGTCTTCCAAAGTAAATCCTGGGCATACAGGGATTGGTAGTATTGGTAGGGATAGTTTGAGGGTGGTGGATTTTTTCTTTTCAATGTACAAAGGTCAGCAAAATAACAACTTAATGGAGGCTTTGTCTATTCTTTTGGCATTGAAATGGGCATGTGCCCTTGGTTGGAGAAGGATTATTTGCGAATCAGATTCTCAGGTCATGATTGATATGTTGAATAAGTGTCAATTAGATGATGTGAATTGGTAACTGGCTATAGTGGTGAGGCAAATCATTCCCTAGGTGGGGCTTTAGATTCTACCACCTTTTTTCATATCCCATGGGAATGGAATAAGGTGGCTGATGGCTTGGCCAAATGGGCGTATGAGAGGATGGGGACTTGGAATGTGGAAGACTAGGGAAGCCTTCCTAAGGATCTCTCCCAGATTCTAGAGGATATTGTTATGGAGAATATGTGATGCTTCTTGGGAGTTTCTTGATGGTTCTACTTTGGGATCTTGAACCCTCATGGATCTTTTGTACTCTTTGGATTTGTACTGATTTACTGGCTCAATAAATTTTTTACCCCTTTTATTTAAAAAGCTATGAGTTACGACATACACCTATGTTCAAATTATAATTACTTTGAATTCAAAAATTAATTAAGAAAATTGTGCAACAAAAAATATGAAAAAGTATCCACAAACTAGATATTGATGTTACAAATCTATATTTTAAAAAATATAATTTTATTTATCCAGTAAAAAAAATTGTGTTACAACATAAAAGTCACTTTTTAAAAATGTTGTTTACTATAAAAAATAAGTTATTAAAAATTACATTAAAAAATCATAATTTATTTTTAATTTAAAAATATATTTAGAATCTACACACAAATCCTCACAAATCACTAGTTCACATCATCTCCAAATTATTGATGGTTTAATTTCTATAGGTTTCGTAAAGTGAAAATTTGGTAAAAAATGATGATTTTAATATCCTACTTTGGCCAAAAAGTGGAACACAGTATTGTGGGATGACCTTGAATGTTCCTATGAGTGTTGAATCCAATCTACTCTTTCACCTCATTGGTCATTTACTTGTGTATGTGTTGCAACTGTTTTGGCATATTGTGTGTTGGCTTAAATTTGTAAGTCTTGTTTGTCTATCATTTCTAGTAAGTCTCTTGGATAGGGAGATGGGAGAGTCTTTCATGGATTTATGATGTCATATTTTTTAGGTGGAGAACATTCTCTTCCCATTGGTCTTTCTCTTGATGCAAGCTTTCTTGGAAGGGAGGTACTTTGCGTTTTAGCTTTATTAAAAGTCTTGATTTCATTAAGAAAATTATGATTTTATTTTAAATTTATTAAGTTTTAAATGAATATTGATTAAGTTACATATTGTATTGAAGTATTGAAGTCAATGGTTGAAGATAAATAATCCTTTTAAGTTCATACTAAAATTTTGTTGAAAAGATATTTTATTGTTGAGATATATCATTTGAAAATGGGGATGCATGCATATATCAATTTAAAAAATACCTTTAATTTAGAAAAATAAAAAAATACAATAAATATAAAGATATGTATTAAGTCTAAAAATTGAATCAAAATACATATAACTATTTGATCATTTATAAGTAATTTTTTCTTTTTCTTGAAATGATCCTTTGTTTTTCCATTATTTCTCTATAAAAATAACCATTCAATTTTAAGTTTTATTATAGGTAAAAGATAATACAAAGAATCTTTTATACATTACCATTTTTTATTTTTGGAAAACAAAAAATAAAATAAATAAGCTTAGGGTAAGGTGCATACCTCAAAGGGAGGGCTTTGAACCTCTAGACATAGGAGATAAGCTACCTATAAGGGCTAGTGGCCCCTCCTTTGGGATGAATTTCTCCCTTAATTTGTCCTACAACATAGCTTGAATCCCCTTGCATAATAAAATTCATTTCCTACTCATGCTATTTGTTATTGCTTGAGTCATTGCCATTCTTTTGGGGCTTATAATATACTATTATGTTATAATATTTTATTTTAACTTATAATATATAATGATTTTTTTTTTGAATATGTAAATTTATTTAAATATAACCATTGATTTGTATATATATATAAGTTGACATGTATTATGATCAGATTAAGTTACTATTCATTAATATTAGTTATAATATTAAATTTGGTTTTAATTCTTTTGTGAAGAAAATTGTGAGATTAAAATTGTCTTTTTTGTTAATATTAAATATAATGTAGCAGGATATTATATAAAATTGTGTATTCAAATTGAGTGTTTTATTATTTGAATGAATACAAAAATAAGGTTTAATTTGTGAATCCTATTAGTTTAAGCATGTATTGAGACCATGTGACAATGCAAATTCTCATTAAATATTTTATTATTATTAACTAATATTTTATAAAATAAAATAATTTAAATGATATCTCTCTTCCTCTCTTTTTTGTAAACATGGATGCTTTTTGAGAAAATAAATCATCTTATCTTTTACGAATTAAGTGTTGAATATTAATTAATTTATTGTATAGATATCTAATAGGCATTATTAGTTTACACGTACACATGTTAATGTCTCCATTCATCTCTTATCAACTTAGAAACGATAGAAAAAAATTATGTATATTGTTAATCATATTCATTTTATTTATTACTCCCTTTCCTTGTCTCTTAATAAATTGTGACAAGGGTAGTGTAAGTCTAATTGTCTAACAATCATTATCCTTTAAAAGGAAAGGAAACGTTTGTGTATGATTACATGTTACCTTGTGTAGTAAGTATTTTGATCCACATTTGAATATTGATTGTGTTATGTATTTTAATACATTACTTGTATTGGATTACTATTTTGGAAAGTATATCCCCATTGCTTGCATAAAAAGTACCTTGGAGGAGTGGTTTTCATGAGGATGTCACCTACCTTTGGTGTCACACATATTGACAACATTCATGTCCTAGGAAGCTTCTACAACTTAGAGTGTTGCGTGGGGATGCATGCTACCCAACCATACACTCTTTATATTCATTCTCTTACCTTATGCATTGGAAAATTATATCATTTTCACATGTTTGGCTTCATGTAGTGTTACATATGATGATAAATATGTGCACACATTGTATTGCAATTGTGCATTGCTTTTTCTTTCTTTTTTTTGGATGTGTTTTATGTTTTCTACTCATGTTAGATTTTATGCATTGGGATTTCCTCTTATATGTATGTGTTTTTCTAAGAGAATAAATTGTGATGATCATATATTAGAGATTATTATATATAGTATCCTATTAGGATTGAATTTATTCTAATAAAACCCTTTGTACCCTCACATGTATTCTATATTCTTATTATTTATATCTATTTCTACCATTGTTTCCACTTTATTCTATTTTCTATCTCCCCAATTTATCTTCTCTATCTCTACTACTTATATATTATTATTATTATTAGTAACTTACATGTTCCTATCTCCCAGTTGCATGCTTGAATGTTATTTTTTCTTTACCCTAAATTCTACCATCTTGCATATGCACATATATCTTTTTTAATTCATAATACATGTGGTACTTTATATCAATACTTACACATACACATGATTTTTATTATTGAACCAAAGGAAATAGGTGTCTGCCTTTTAGGAGATGGAACTTTGGGACCTATTTCGCACTTTAGTTCATTAGAAACCTAGATCCTTCAACTAGTGATGCATAGCAGGGAGGAAAACCACTAGCAAACATAATTCAAGGTGTTTCAACCAATTCCTCAATCATCCAAGCCCTAACTAGGGTGATTTCTCACACAACTTCATAAATTCCCTTGTAGGTCTGCAACAATAGTTTCTTGACCATATCTCTCAAATCCAACCTCAAACCTACTTCTCAATAGGCATTCCAGATACCCATTTTCCTCAACTTCAACATATCAAATTTACTCACACACTTGTTTCAGACCATCATCCCTAAAATTTGATTGGTATGCTACCCCAAGGCCTAAATAGACCACTTTTACAAAGCAACACCACTTTAAATGTTCCTCCAACCCTATAACTTAATTGCAATGTTCTTCACATACCTAAAATTGTCTAAATCAACAACTTTCCTCAACTGAGACAACCAAGAACTCCTCAAAATAAAAAAACCCTTACCCTAGGCCAATTTAGGCTTGAAATAAGGAGGGTTTATTGGAAATACAACCTCCATACCTTTTCTAACTTTTCCAATGCTTCCAACACATCCAAATATGTTTGCACATTCTTAACAATCCATTACCCAACCTTTACCATGGATTTTTATGCAAACCCCAACTTCTAACCATCACTTTTCAACCCAAAACTCATAGATTTGTAACTAGGGCAGTAATGAAACTTCACCTAAACACCTTCCATGCTCCAATCCCTATACTAGCACCTAATTCTATATTAATGGTACCCATTCCACTAGGTTTCTAACTAATCTATTAGTGGAATGGGTCTTAATGCATTTTAAAATCCTTCAAACCCTCAAAACAGGGTTTAACTGATCGCCTACAACAAAATGCTTGTAAAAACCTTAATCTTCAATGAAATTCAATAAAATCACCACCAAATTGAAGCTATCTCAGGCCTCCATCGAAATCAAAGGATTTTAGATCATTATCCTATTATACGGACCTATGCAAATCTGGAGAGCAACAAATTACCAAAAATTAACACAGGAAAATGAGTTTTCTTATTGTTTCTTTCAATCAAAACTTCTACAACAAACTTACATCGAGTGTTTTTAGCATATTTAAAATTTTCTCACCTCAAACTACCAAAACCAACTGACTCTAACTGATGTTTGAACTTCTAACCGTTGGACTTCTCCAAATTTGCATTTTTTGTAATTTTTACATGACAACATTTGACAATATTTGCATAAATTGGAACTTTTACACAATGAACCCCCTAAAGACTCAAATCATAACTCCAATGGTCTATTATGACCTTATTTGAATGGAAAAATTGCTCAAACTCCTAAAAACCAACTTAAGACCCTACTTGACCAAATTTACAAAATGACCTTGGTGCCCCTACACCAACCAGTTGACTTGATTGAGGAATGGGGTAAGGGTTCCTTGGTGTGATTAAATGGGGGGTTCACCATTAAATGAAGCTTCAAAAGAGAAATGCAAACATGTATGCACAAAACCCTAGAAACTTGAAAACATGAAATCAGATTGATAAACAGACTAAAATAGAAAAGTACTTGGAGAAGTGGAGATGTCTAAACAAGGTTTGAAAACATTGAAAATTGTTGTTTTGAAGTGCATTAGGACTGATACGCCAAACTTGGGCGATCTAGTCCTGCTACATGAATTTGTGCAGAATCTAGAATCTTCTAGTGACCGAGCAGAATCCACAAAAATATGGAAATAGGGCTATACAAGGACTCATACGCCCAGAGGAGAGATTTAGTCCTGTTACAAGGGTTTGGCCGATATTTTTGTAGCCTCTAGTGATCTTTTGTAGCTTCCTTCTTGTTTGATCTTTAAGTTTGAAAGTTTGAATTCTGGCCTATAGGTGAGTTTCCATGAAGATGACAACTTTGACAAATTTGTCTTCAAAGGATCCCAAGCTCCAATTCACCTAGATCTACAAACACACATCAAGAGAGAAAAATGTTGGTTTGTTAGGGAATAGGGGTTTGCCTTAGTCAAACCTTGTTTTGGTAATTAAACCTTGAAATGAAATAGAAAAGCATAAAGGAATGATGAATGAACAAATGCAATGTTGCAACTCACCAAACCCTTGAAATAAAGGTTGCAAAATTGTGTGAAACAACTTCAATGGATGTGGATCTTGACTCTTGATTGTTGATATGAGATAATGTCTTTGAATGCTTGCTTGAATCATGAAACCCTACATCACAAATGTTAGCTCACAAACACACATGATGCATGAAGACTTTGACATGATGCTTGAATCTTGAATGTAGCTCCAAATTCTTGATGATTTGCTCCTGAATGCTCTTGATCTCATAAACTTGATATAGGAATGCTCCCTTAAAGTTGCTAGCTTGAAAATATTAGGTGAAACATAGTGAAATAACCTTGTATTTATACTTGTTTATGCCTAATTTCTTGAAATTACAACACTACAAGCTAACATCAGCTCTAGGATAATAAAATTCCACCAAGAATTTGAATTAAAATAGGTCCAAGTTAAAGTGAGACTCATACACCAGGTTTGGCATGAGTCCTAATGGCTTAAAACTAGGATACAAACTTCAAGGAGTGTAAGTTCAATGCAACATTTGAAATCAAGCCCCGAGATGTAGGTGGGACCCATACGCCCAAGGTAGTGTATGAGTCCTAGATCACTAGATCTAGAACACATAACCAAAAACATTGAATTATGATTTGTCATTTGTTAAATGTCAGGATTATCCTTAGAAAAATGCATTTAATTAGGCTTGTGGATGCAAAATAGGACCAATTAAGGCATAAATAAGCCATGTTTTAGCAGGGAGGACCCAAACAAGTGTGAAAATGTAAAGGGATACATTTTTCTACACTACATTTAGCCCCCACTTTAGTGAGAGGAGGAACTTGCTTCTAACTCACACTATAGTAGACAAATTTGTATCAAGAGGGGTCCAAGTGTACCAATGCTAGTGAGATAGGATGACAATGATCAAGAGGGATGATCAAGCCCTCAGGATCAAGATCCTATGGAAAACCAACATAGGCACAAAAGAACACGCATGTGAATGATGTATGAAGCAACAAAAAAGTAAAAACATACACTGTCAAAGACATAAAGAAAGAAAAAGGGAAAAGAGGGTGGATCAAGCCTCGACAGTCTGTCCAACATGATGTGGACCGGGTCTAAGATGTTTATCCAAAAAAAATTTACAAGTGGAACATGATGTCCACTATGAAAAAAGAACACACGCTCACATGGGCTATTGGAATACAGTATCCATTAGGTGATCCCCTAGTGAGACACATATTCACGCGGCCAGTATGTGCCCACATAGACAAGCAAGTGGCTATGGGAAATTCATGCCTATGGTTAGCTCCCATATGTATAACCATACCAAATCCATACCTCTAATAACTTCAATAAGGTGCCACAAAATGAAACTTCAAGCTTATGAACAACATCCAAGTGAAGATTTGTTCAAAGGGACTTTGCTTAGTTCATGTAAGGCCTCTTCTTAGGGAACATCATGCCTAATGTCTCCAAGAGAGGAAAAATAAAAAATATCACACTCTCACAGGAAAAAAAACCCAATGACACCACCAAGAAAGATAATCACACAATGAAACATGATAAATGTCGAAAGGTAATGTCAATGTATGCCCCCACTTTAAAGTGATTGCTAAAACCATTGTTGTGAGAAATATACTTTAAAGTATCCAATGGAGAAGACATGAGAGCTTATTTGGAAAGTTCCATGCCAAGTCATACGTTGTCGAATGAAACTACATCATGAATAAAGGGTTGCCCCAAAAATGTAATGCTAAACATAGAAAGAAAAAGTATGTCACATGTGAGCCAACTTAAGGCATGTCGTCCACATCCCAAGCTTGCTCTTATATATACATGGAAGGTGGTCAACTAGCCAAAAGAGACAATGAAAATTACCATACAAGGACAAGGATACCTAACCCTCTTGCCCCCACTTAGTGTAGGACAAGGATAAGCCGAGATGATTGATGAAAATTAGTATTAATTAGAGGAACTAGGTGCTTGAACACAAGGAAGAGAAACACATTCCTTAAGATGTTGAATTTTAGTTCTCAAAACCTTACATTTATTAGTAGAATTGCCATGAACTCTATGATATGCACAAAATGAACTTGTGACATAAAATTTCTTTCGTGTTCTTGGAGAGAGATATATCAAACGATCTTAAAGGAGTTTCGACAAGATACTCTCTTAATTAGGAAGATGTCCCTTTATTTTGTGACAAAGATATCTCTTGCTTAGTACAAGGTGTCATTCTTACACAAGACTCTTTAGATTTTGAGATTTTTTGCTCTCCTTTATAGGAGGGTGTAAAATCTAAAAAATTTGAATCATTAGTGTTTTTTGTGATGAAATTTATATTAAGCGAGGATTTATTTGATTCTTTCGTTTCTTTCAAAGGACAATACCCAATACCACTAGTGGTTTATTGTGTGTTATGTTGTATGGGGACATAGATACCTTGTTCTCTAGCACCAAATCCTTTTCCAATATAACCAAGTTATGTCATAAGTTCATAACCTCTTCCGTAAATATTTTTCATTTCTTCTAGAGTGGGTGGTTGCTCATAATCAACTTCATCAAAGTTTGTTGTGTAATTTGCTTCTTTTTCTAAAGTGGTTGAGGTGGATGATTTTGAAGGTTCATCTAAATTTTGTGTTGACATTATCATTGGTTCTTTTTTCTTTTTAAACTCTTTTGTTGTGATCTTGTATTCTCCCGTGAATGTAGGTGTGAAGTCTAAGGAACCCCAATCATCTTCCAATAACTTTATGACTTCTTCAATATGATTTTCTTTGTATTTCTCTTGCATAGGTTCCACTTGTATAGTTGGTGTCAATGTTTTCAAAGGATTTTCCTTTTTTTTCTTAATGTTCAAAAAAAAACTTGGTTCAGGGTCAGCTTCAATTGTATACACTTTGTTTTTGTAGACATACTTCATTATATGATGAAGAGTAGAAGGCACCCCATTCATTGCATGAATCCATGGTCTTCTGAAAATAAGATTATATGAAAGATCATGAGGCATAACATGGATAGGGGTTTGTAATGTGGCCTTTCCAACTGTAATAGGCAAAGTGATCACACCAAGCAGTTATTTTCCTAAATTGTCAAATCCTCGAATCGATAAGGAATTAGGTTCAATTCTTGATTTATCCACGCCAAGCTTATACAAAAGGGTTACACTACACGCATTAATGACAGAGCCATTGTCAACAAGGGTTCACTTTATCCTTTCCCTATTGAAAATAGTTGTTATCATGAAAGCTTCATTTTTTTTTTGCACTTCTAACGAAGGTAACTCATCTTGATGGAAAGTAATGTCTAAGTTGACCAGAGTTATAGCTTGAATTTTGGATGATACTTCATTTTATTACACATTAGGAGGGGTAGGAACTTGTTGTAAGGCACTTTGAATCATGTTATGATAATGAGGGGAGGCTTGAATAAGGTCCCATAATGATATCTTAGCAGGAGTGTTCTTAAGTTGTTCAACAAGATCATACTCCTTTCCATTATGTAAAGGAAAATGAGGGGTGCTAGGCAAGATAGGTTGAGGTAATGGGAGGGATGTTGGAGTTGTTTGTCTTGGTTTAGATTTTTTCTAGTGTTATATATATGAGCAACAGTATTATAACTCGATTGCTGCAAAACATTATTCTTAGGTGGTTCGAGGATAAGGATGGGTTTTTTTGGAGTTTGTGGTTGGTTTGAGGGTGGGTAAAGGATGATTTTAGCCTTAGGAGGTGCAATAATTAAAGGATCTCTAAGATGTATAAGAATTAGAGGATCAAGGGAGTTCTAATGCTCATAACTTAACCAAAATTATCCTTGTTTTCATGATCTTTTAGTGAAGGAGAGTCTAATGTTATCTAGTCATCTTCATCTAATGAACCCACATTACTATTGTTTGAAAGACATGCATCAATTCTATCATTCTCTTGTACTATGATATCTACCCTAGTAGGAGAGATTTTAGGAGAGGAGAAAACAAGATGTTCATCATAGCCCATGGTTAGATTTTGTAAATTAACCTCATCAATAGGGTAGGTATTAAGAGAGGAATAGCTATCATTGGCATGCTTACCAATGATTGGATCCTTTCGTTCAAATAGATCTCTCCAAATGGTAGGAGCGTTAGGAAAGGGAGAAATGAGATTTTCATGACTCTCAATAAGTGTAACTTCTAACACCAAATTATCTTCTTCACAATTCGGAAAGATATTAGGAGAAGGAAAAATGTGATTATCATGATTGTCCACGATTGCATCCTCTTTCACTAAAGCATTCTCACAAGTAGGGGAGGTGTTGGGAGATGAATAAAGATTAGGTAGAGTAATGTTAAGGAATATTTCAATGATCTCATATTCTTTTGTCATAATATCCTCCAAAGGGGGAGGAGGAGAGGGACAATCAAGACTTTCATGATTCTCAACGATTGTATCTTCTTTCACCAAGATACCTTTGTCACTAGTAGGTGAGATATCGAGAGAAGAACAACTATGATCTTCATGATTATCTATGCTTGTATCTTCTTGTATCATATCATCCTCACAAATGGGAGAGATAGTAGGGTTTGTGTGAGTGATATTAAGGATTGTGTCAACGGTTTGTTTCTCTTGCTCTAAAATGTTTTCATAACTAGGAAAGATAGTGGAAGGATGGATAACATGTTTCTTAATGGCCTCATCTCTATGATCTATATTGAACTCATAAGAGGGGATATTGTACATATAATCCATTCTTAACCATTTTAAAACCACATCTCATAAAATAAAACATGCTAACATGAACAAGTAAGCTATCTAATTTATGCAATGCTTCAAAAATGCAAACAAATGTCCTACATATCTAAAGATTTTCACTATTGAAATGAGTTTTGGAATGATTTTTAAAAATGAGTACACTAAATGGATGATTTGACCTAGCTACATGAAATGGAAATTCCTAAAACTTTCCAAACTAATACAATAGGTTACCAGCAAGCCTAGGGCATACATAAAATCACCAGAAAGCTCAGAAAAGTTGGTTTTTGTAGGCCTCCAAGGACTCATTCGCCCATATGGGTGTATGAGTCCTACTTGGGGTTTTTGATAGTTTCAAATAGTGAAAAATAGAGAGCACATAATACACATGAATATGGAAAAAATACCTATACCAAGACTAAATTTCCCAGGTAGGCGAATGAGACTCAATTAGGGTTTTTAAATATGAATCAACAAATTCTAAGTTGATTTTAATGTGTCTAGGTTGTATATTGACTTGATTGTTTGAAATTATAGATTCTCAGTGAAATTGAATGATGAAATATGCAAAAATGAAACCTATATGCACTTGTCACTAATGCAATGTTTAGAAGCCCTAAATGCAATTCAATTAATGAAAATCTAATGCAAAGTTAATGCAAGCTAGATATAGGACTACAATGTTCTCCAAATCATAAATTAAAGGGTCCAAAGGTCGGGTTCACAATAGGTGTCCACCTTTTAGCAGATGGAACTTTGGGACCTATTTGGTGCTTTAGTTCATTAGGAACCTAGATACCCCAACCAATTGAATTGATTGAGGAATCGGGTAAGGGTTCCTTGGTGTGATTAAATGGGGGTTTCACCATTAAATGAAGCTTCAAAGGAGAAATGCAAACATGTATGTACAAAACCCTAGAAACTTGAAAACATGAAATCAAATTGATAAATAGACTAAAACAAAAAATTACTTGGAGAAGTGGAGATGTCTAAACAAGGTTTGTAAACCCTAAAAATTATTGTTTTGAAGTGCACTAGGACTGATATGCTAGATTGGGCGATTTAGTCCTGCTACAAGAATCTAGGTAGAATCTGGAATCTTCTGGTGACTGAGCAAAATCCATAGAAATATGGCAAAAGGGCTATATAGGGACTCATACGTCCAGAGGGGCGATTTAGTCCTATTACTATGGTTTGATTGATATTTTTGTAGCCTTTAGAGATCTTTTACATAGCTTCCTTCTTGTCTAATCTTTAAGTCTAAAAGTCTGAATTTTGGCCTGTAGGTGAGTTTTCGTGAAGATGACAACTTTGACAACATTGTCTTCAAAGGATCTTCAAGCTCCAATTCACCTAGATCTGCAAACACACATCAAGAGAGAAAAATGTTGGTTTGTTAGGGAATAGGGGTTTTCCTTGGTCAAACCCCATTTTGGTAATTAAACCTTGAAGTAAAATAGAAAAGCATGAAGGAATGATGAATGAACAAATGCAATGTTGCAACTCACTGAACCCTTGAAATAAAGGTTGTAAAATTGTGTGAAATGGCTTCAATGGATGTGGATATTGACTCTTGATTGTTGATATGAGATAATGTCTTTGAATGCTTGCTTGAACTATGAAATCCTACATCACAAATGTTAGCTCACAATCATGCATGATGCATGAAGACTTTGACATGATGCTTGAATCTTGAATATAGCTCCAAATGCTTGATGATTTTCTCTTGAATGCTCTCTTAAATTTTCTAGCTTGAAAATATTAAGTGAAACATAGTGAAATAACCTTGTATTTATACTTATTTATGCCTAATTTCCCAAAATTACAACACTACAAGCCGACATCAGATCTAGGATAATAAAATCCCACCAAGAATTTGAATTAAAATAGGTTCAAGTTAAACTGAGACTCATACACCAGGTTGGGTGTATGAGTCCCAATGGCTTAAAACTAGGACACAAACTTCAAGGAGTGTTAAGTTCAATGCAACATTTGAAATCAGGCCCAGAGACCTAGGTGGGACCCATATGCCCAAGGTGGCATGAGTCCCAAATCACTAGATCTGGAATACATAACCAAAAACATTGAATTATGATTTGTCATTTATTAAATTCCAGGATTATCCTTAGAAAAATACATTTAATTAGGCTTGTAGATGCAAAATAGGACCAATTAAGGCATAAATAAGGCTTGTTTTAGCAAGGAGGACCCAAACAAGTGTGAAAATGTAAAGGGATACATTTTTCTACACTACAACTATCTTCTAGTTCATTACCTCACATGTTATGATACCATTACTGATAAGACATACACACCTATTATATAGCTCATATCATTTTTTCTTCATTTATTACATGTTCTTACCCTTCCCTTAGGGGTATCTTATTTACATACCTTGGTATTTCTCCTTTCACCCTGGTCATTTACCTTATAATGACTATCTCTCTATTTTAGCCAATCAATTTAATGGAGGTAATACTACATTTTTTTATCTATTTTATGTCCTTACAACATTATCACTTAGCCTAGCTTGGCCTTTTTTACCATTGGAGTGATAACTACATATAATTAGAAATGACACCCTTATTGTCACATATTTATTTGGGTCTAGCCTCATCCATTGGGTGCAAACCTCATATATCTAAGTGGTGACCACACAATAATCATTATTAACATATTTATTTTATTTTTGGCTTGTCCTATCCCATTTAGTTTGTGGCAAAAACATCACCAATCTTATTGAATATCCACCTATACCTCTCATACATCTTCGGGCTATGATGGCCAAGTCTTTAAAAATATGTAATTTTTCTATCTATATAATTAATAACCCTCTCTCATTATGTGATCCTTCATGGATCATATTAATATTTATTTTTCTCTTTCCATATCTAGTGTTGTAATTGTATCTATTGGAGAGTTTGGTATTGTGTGTGTACCTATTATGTTGAGCATCTCATTTTGTTCTAGGCTTTTATTTTGTTTTATAACATTATTTTGTTTATCATTTAATGACTATATTTATTTTCTCTTGTGTATTGCAGGCTAGGTGATTACATGTGAAAGTTAAGGAAAACTGAGGATATTGAGTGCATATGCCCCCCATATATATCTTTAATTATTTTCTCTTGTGTATTGTAGGCTAGGTGATTACATGTGGAAGTTAAGGAAAACTGAGGATATCGAGTGCATATGCTCCCCATATATATCTTTAACAATAAATTCAAAAATTTATGCAATGCATTTTGATTTACTATACTTTATTTAACACACTTATTCAATTAATTTCATCATCCCATTAAAGTGAGAGAGAAATTTAAGGTTGAGAATTATCTGTAACTTGTTGGAAGAATGAAGAGATGTCATTAATGCATGCATTTGAAACATGAGCATGTGGAATGAGCACAAAGTATATATAGTTATGCATTGTAGTGTTGTCATTAATGACAACATTGTACCCCAGTAAGAAATATCATGGTGTAGATCAGTTTGGGGGGCCCAAACATGTTTTAGAATGTTTTTGTAAGGTAATTTTGTAAAAAAAATTGATCTGGTGAAGGAAATAATTGTGGATATTGAGTAAGTGTCAATTCTGGTGATTCTGTGTATAGGGGATCTGATATTTGGGTCTGCATTGGTCTGTTGTTGAAGATTTTTCTCTATGCTTCTATTATAATTTTGTTGGCTGGTAGACGAACTTAATTCTATAATTTCATCTTGTTTTGGTTTTTTGTATGAAAGTTATAAGTAACAGAAGTTTGGCTTGGTAGTTTCAGGCGTTTCCAGTATAGTGCATGTGTGTTGATGAATCCACACTTCTCCATGGATTGGATTTTAGTTTTGTGGTTTGATGGAGCTATTGAAAATTGTCATTAAATGGTGTATTCCAATTGGCATAATGTTTGGAGGTTCGTGTGTCCAAATATGTATGTACAGTTGGAAATTTTTATAATTAGGTCACCACCTGTGCTGACCTAATGTGTTGGATGTATTACGGAGGTTAAGTATGTGTTGATTAATTATGTAGGTGATATTTTATATCCATGCCAACATATTTTAAAGTATTATCTGGTTTGAATCATGGTGTGAAGCATGTGTGTAAGGATCTTATCTTCCAAGTTTCATTTTGTGAATTACACCTAATTAGGCCGACCTAATTGATGTTTTGGGTGAAACGGATATATAAGAAAGATCGTTTTGGGTATTTTGTGATAGATGTGATGTATGGATGTTGTGAAAGATGTGACAATAGTTTGTGAGTGTGAATTGACTAAATGCAAAGTAGAGAAAATCACTGATTTAGATTAGTATGAAGAGTTTTGAATCTGTATTTTGAGCTTTA
>VDFB02252111.1:0-59855 GCA_007258455.2 Sequoia sempervirens
TTGCACCAAAAGGAGGTGCAATGGTTACACCAATTATTTTTTATATTAGTTTGAATCAAAATAAAATACACGTTTAGAATAGTATTTTGCATAAAGTATGTTCCAAACTTTTTAACTCAAAAATGAGTTAATTTCAAAAACAAGGGATTGAAAGTCATGTACATTAGACTCCTATTTTTGAGGTGTGTGCATTTGTTTACATTTTTTTTGCTTTATAATACATACAAACTTCTAAAAAGGCCTAGATGATATTTGCATATTAATATTGAAATTGTGGTTGTTGAACACTTTGGTTGGCATGCTATCCACCAACAATCTACAGTTGTATTCTTGCAATATCTTCTTTTTACGATGCTTTCATTGAATGAACATTGAAATTGTGGTTGTTGAACACTCTGGTTGGCACCTTTTCCACCATGAATCTGTAGTTTTATGTGATTCAAATTCACTCATATCAAAAAAAAATAGCATGTAACCATTAATAAATTCCTTTCATTAATGATTAAAGAGGGAAACATACAAGATGTGTTGAGCAATCCATAATACACCATAAAAGTGAAAGTGTTTGGTGGGATCATACTAGAGGTAAATCCTCTACTCTCTATCACCTTTACCACAAACTCAAAACAAGTTGAAAGTCTAGTTCATCATGGTTTGATCCCTCGGAAGAAAGTTGCAATACAATTGATCTTAAATAAGTAATATTTCATGATAAATCAATATCAATGAAATGAACTAAGACTCTAATTTAAAATACATACATAATAATTAGTCACACTGAAAATAGCATCTCCAAGAACCAACTTGATTTGGGGAAAGAGAGGGGGGATTATTTGGTATTTTTGGTAAAATAGGTATTTTAGTATTTCAATTTAATTATGTGGAAATATTCATACATTAAAAATATGAAAAATATAAGAAAATAAAGAGAAAAATGAATAAAATACCAGTTTTCAATTTGCACTCACTTACAATCACAGGTTTTCTATAGAAACAACAAATCATCCATGGAAACAATGAACATGAAGTAAAAAAGTGCATTCTCTAGTTTGAATTGTCTGCGCACATGGTCGATTCCGCTTTGGGTGTACCGCACAGTCCCCCTATCCTCTCCTAATCGGATCTCTCCATGGCAGATACTACTCTAACAACCTTGGGGATCCCTCATGTGTTTTTTGTTGCTAGTGTTCACATGATTCCTAGTCGAGCTGTTGTTGATGTGCCTATGATTTTTGTCACTCTAAATTTAAAGGGGTGGAATAATGTGTTGACTAACTCAAACTTAGCTGCTAAGCTATCCCGCCCTCTCCCAAAAGTGGAGATTTCTACATCTAGTACTAAATTATCTATCCCTGAATCCATCAGTGATAGGATTATTTCCTCTATGGAGAATGTGGTGGTGGGTAATTTTTTCTCCTTCCAACCCATTGTGGATATGGTAATAAGATGGGTGACTGCAAAATAGCATCTTAAAGGAAGCATGGAGGTCTCTGTGATGGTTGTGGGCTATTTCTTTTCAAATTAACGACTGTTAAAGATTTGATTTGTGTTCTACCCTCATGTCCCTAGGTTTATGGGAAACATGGCCTATAACTATGTCACTGGAAGCTAGGATTTGACCCTATTATTGACCTTAACAAGTCTGCTTCAGTATGGGTTCATCTGCCTGGACTTCCCTTGGAGTACTGGGATAAATCGATGTTCAAAAGCATTGGTGATTCGATGGGTCATTACATCACCTCAGACTCTATCACCAGATTGATGTCTAGGTTAGTATTTGCTAGATTGTGTGTTAACATTGGTATTAACAAGTCCTTGCCCAACTCTGTGAAATTTTGTTCCAAATTTGGTTCTTGGACTCAAAAATTTTGCTATGAAAATTTTGTGATTTAATACCAAAAATGTGCTAAACTTGGGCATCTCATTTCGGATTGTAAGTCTATGGTAAAACATGACCCCATTCCTGGTGACCCCCCTATGGCTGACCTATCTAAAAACTACCCCTTCAAGTCTGATCTCCTCAATATCATGGACTCCCCGACCAAATCTGAGCCTTCTATTCTAGTGGCCTTGGTGTCTCAGTCTATAGAAATGGCTTCTTTACACCCTGCTTCGGTGTTGGGAGGGTCTTCTCCCAACAGGATCTTGGAGAACATGTCTCCTCCATTATTACATGGTGTTCTGGGGGCCTTTGTAGAGCCATTGATGGAAATGGTGAAGGCATTATCCCCTAATCAAGATATATTAAACTTTGGCCTTGGATAGAAAGTGGCTAATGCCTTGCCACAGGATCAAGCCAATGAAGAGGAGTTATGGTCAACTCCAAAGAAGAAAGGTAAACAAAAGAAAGCAAATGTGGGTGGGAATTCCAAACCTGGAAGACCCAACCAAAGAGAGACTAGGAATAGGGAGACAACAAAAGAGATTGTCATTGGTAAAAATAGGACATTGGAAGTGTCCTCAAGCAAAGGTTCTAAATGAAAGTCATGTCTTGGAATGTGAGAGGGCTAAATATCCCCCACAAATAGTTGGCTCTGAAGAATTATGTGATGGAATACAAGATAGATGTTTTACTGCTACAAGAAATTAAAATGAAAAAAATAAATTTTGAACAAATAGCTAAGTACATTTGGATGAATGCTCATTTCTCCTATAGTGATGCAGATGGGGCTTCGGGTGGGCTGTCTATGATGTGGAACCCTAATAGGTTAACTGGATCTAAAATCTTCCAAAGCAGGAGCAGTGTGGGAATCCCATTCTCTCACTCTGGTGGTACTTGATTCCTAATCAACGTCTATGCCCCCAATTTGAGGAATGCAAGGAAATTTGTTTGGCGAGATCTCATTGATTGGATAAAGAATAATGGGGGAGCCTGCTAGTTAGTGGTTGGAGACTTAAATATCCACTTTACCCTTTAGAGAAAAATGGTGGCCTAATTGACTATTTTGACACCATGACTGACCTAGCTAAATTCTTAATTAATACTGGTCTGGTGGACATTGACTTACATGGGCAGTCCTTTATCTAGACCAATAGGCAGTTAGGGGATGGCCTTATCTAGGTTAGACTTGATAGATACCTTTTTTTCTCCCAATTGGATGGCCTTACTTAATTCCACTCTATTGGCTTTACCCCGAACTGTATCGGATCATAATCCCCTATTGTTGGTTATGAATGAACACTCTGCTATGGGTCCCTTTCCTTTTCGTTTTGAGTTTATGTGGAATACCCACCCGGATTTCAAGAATAAAATTGTTGCTTGGTGAAACATCCTTGTACATGGCTCCCCCATGTTTAGGGTGTTCCATAAACTTAAGTATATCAAGAACATGGTTAAGGATTGGAACAAGAGGGTTTTTGGTGATGTCTTCCATTAGAAAAGGGTGTTAGCAGATAATATTAGGTTGACACAAAGGAGAATGGAGAAGGGTGATATCAGTCTACATATTTGTCAACAGGAAAGAGATGAATGCATGGAATGGGAAAAAATCTTGAAAAAAGAGAAGAGTTTTTGGAAGAAAAAAACTAAAGTCCAATGGCTAATGGAGGGTGATCAAAACACCTCTTCCTTTCATGTTTTGGCCCTAAAGCATAGGAAAAGGAATTAGATAAAAAAATTGAGAAATGATTTGGGTAAGGATGTCACTACCCCTACCCAAGTTGGTCTATTGCTTGTTGGTTATTCCAATTGGCTCTATCGGCTCCTACTGTGGCTCCTAACTCAATTTTGGATGACTCATTGTTGGACCCCCTTCCTGTCTCTCTATCCTACGAGGACAATGATAATATTTTGGGTGATGTCACTCCCAAGGAAGTTAGGGATGTTGTGTTTAATATTGGTGCCTACAAGGCTCTGGGACCTAATGGATATCCCCTAGCTTTTTTCCAGGTTTTCTACGACATAGTTGGTGAGGAATTAATTTTGGCGGCTAAGGATTTTTTCAACTTTGGAAAACTGCTCAAACAGTTGAATCACACCTTCCTTTCCCTTGTCCCCAAAGTTGAGTACTCATAGAACATGACTGAATTTCTCCCTATTAGTCTATGTAATACCATTTATAATATTTTCTCCAAAATCCTGGTGAACTACCTAAAATCCTTTTTGGAAAAAATGATAAGTCCTAGCCAAAAGGGCTCTGTCTTGAGGTGCCACATCTTAGATGCTGCCATTACCACTCATGAAATCTTACACGCTATGGACCACTACAATAATGTTGGTATGGATTTTAAGCTTGACATTTTTAAAGATTACGACAAAGTCCTTTGGAGCTTTCTCCCTAAAGTTTTGGCTAAGAGGGGATTCAATCAAAGAGTGATTAATCTCATTTTGGAGTGTGTTACTACTATGAAATATTTTATTTTCGTCAATGGGGTCTCTCATGGATTCTTTAAAGTTGGGAGAGGCATAAGGCAGGGGAATTATCTATCCTAATACTTGTTCATAATGGTCACAGATGTGCTAAGTAGGAATGTTGAGAAAATATTGTCAGAGGGTGATATTGAAGGTGTCAAACCTGCCACTACTCTAGAATTTTCTATCATACAATAGTTTGTGGATGATAACATCTTGTTTGGGAAGGCTTCGGTTGTGGAAGCTAGGAAATAGAAAAAGTGCCTTAACAACTATGTGGCTTGCTCTGGCCAATGCATAAACTACATTAATTTCACTCCTATTTTTCAGGATAACGTGACTATTGTTTTGGGTTGCATTGGTGTCTCCCTGCCTTTAGTTTACTTGGGGATTCCCCTTACTATCAAGGAAGTTTCTCCCACCTTCTAGAACACTATCCTTGAGAGTATTCAAAGGAAACTGGCCAGGTGGAAGAGCTCAATGCTCAATCATGCTGGTAAGTTGCAACTCCTTAATGTTTCCCTTCAAGGGATTCAAATTTATTTCCTCTCTATGTTCAAAATCCCTAGATACATAGCAGAAAATTTTGGAAAAATCCAAAGGAAATTCCTCTGGTCTGTCACAGAGGGAAAAAATAAGTTGGTTCTAGTTAGTTGGGACAAGGTATGCCTTCCTAAATCTGGTGGACAACTTGGTATAAGGAAATTTCAACCGACCAACAAAGCCTTGCTTGCTAAGGTTGGTTGGGATCAATTAAGGAACAAAAAGGATTGGTGTGGGACTATGAATGCTAAGTATCTCAATAACTGCCCCTAATCAGGTGTCTCTCATTGGAGCACCCTAGTGGCTCTTTGGCTTGGAATAATATATGCAAATTGAAAATGTTGTTGCACTCTGGGATACGATGGGAGCTTGGAAATGACAGTAATATTAGCTTTTAGGAAGACCCCTGGCTACTTGAATGTCCCCATCCATAACTAACTTCAAGAATTTGATGGAGCCGATGCGACATTTCTTTGGTAGGAATGTCTATGACTACATGTATGATCCTCAAGGTTCTAGGAAGTGGAAAGTTTTGGAATTATGTTGCCCCCTCTCTCTGGGCTTGAGACTGTTGGCTAGGAATTTATAGGACATCCTTTCCCTAACTTGAATTTTCATTTCTAAATTGTGGATGAGTTCTATTGGGTTAAGGAACGTAAGGGTAACCTCTCTGGTAGGTTGGCTTACGGTTTTTTTCAGACATGGGAACCCAAAGCAAAGTTTGGAAACAAGTTTGGAAAAAAAATTGACATCAAAAATAAATTTCTTCTAGTGGACGACCTGTCATAATAAGATTCTAACTCGAGATAACTTAAGAAAAAGAGGATTCTAGATCCCAAATAGATGCATGTTATGCAAGAAGAATAAGGAGGCGGTTGACCACCTATTACTGCATTCTTCGTTTGCTATTGAATTTTAGGATTTAACTTTTAGAAAATTGGGGATCCAATGGACATTGAATGGGGGCTTAAAAAAAATTATAGAAGGATGGACTGGCCCCTTTCAACATCCTCTCCCTATTGAGATTTGGCGTCAAACTCCTCCCATCATTTGTTAGTGTTTATGGAAAGAGAGGAACAATCGAACATTCAAAGATATGGAGAAAAGTCCCAAGGAGGTCTTTAGCATTGGTTTCAAACTTATTTCAAAGAGTGTATCCATTTACTCTTAGAAACCCCCAAAAAAATCCCCCACAAAGTGGGAGATCAAGATGGAAAACTCATGGAACAAAAAGTTGGAGTTTAACTCCTTTGATAACTCTAAATAATTGGCTAGAAGTAATACGATTTAGAAACCCCAAGATACTAATTGGCACAAGCTAAATTTTGACAGGGCATCAAAAGGGAACCTAGGTATGGCTAGTATTTGTGGCATCATTAGGGATTGCAAGGGAAACTTTGTCATTGGGTATGCTAGTGATATTGGCATACAGTCCTCTATGACTGTAGAGGCATGGGCGTTGCTCAAGGGCATCGGGATTGTTGTCACTTAGGGTATAAAAAAATTGCATATAGAAGGGGACTCTATGATGGTGATTGACTCTTTTAATCATTTTCATTTTCAAGGTTGGAGTATTAAAGATATCCTTTAGGACATAAATTTCTTGATTTCTAAATTAGAAAGGAAGAATATGTCTCACATCTTCTGGGAGAGAAATTAGGTGGCGGATGTTATGGCCAATATTGGAACCTTGCGGAGTCTATCCAAATGTTGGAGAAGACTTGAGACTCTCCCAGTGAATATACAAGGATTTATCCTTGTTGAACAGGAAAAGGTAACTATTAATGATGGGGGCCAACTATGCTAATTTTGGGAAAATACATATGAATCCATAACTTTAGGCCTTGGATGATGCAGAACAGGCATGATTATGTGGAGAGGTTTGTGTGGGGAATTGGGTGGTGTTTTGAATTTATGATGATGTATGGTCTGGTTCTCTTTAACTTGTTCAAAAAGTCTTGTCAAATGTACTTCTAGAACATGTATTTGGCAATGTTTATCTCTAATTTACTGGCTAATTATTATCTACTCACATTTATCATAGCTCTATGCTTTGATGTGTTATACTTAAGGAAATTTATTTATGACCCACAACCTTTTTTCCTTGGAGTATGTGTTGGACCAAAGTTAGTTTTAGACTTTTGGTTTATAATATCCCAATCAAATTTATCATGAATTTTGGCTTAAGTTTGTTGTACTTAAGAAAGCCCCATTATGGCCCCACGATGTTCAATTTCTTGGAAATGACCACCATCTCATGTGATTTTTCGGAGGCCTTAATTAGGCATTATCATCATTGGATTTGGAATGATGATATTAGGGTGGGTTAGTTCATCGGTTTCCATTTCAAAATTTTGCTAGTTTTGTGGTTGTGGAGAAGCTTCTGGATTCAGTGTGAAGAGATGGGAGGCAACAGAGTTAGGACTGAGCCCAATTCCTATGCGGAATTTCATAGGAACCATATTGCCTGGCATATCTGTGTTGAGGGTGGGTTAGTGTTGCTCATGGAATGTCTCGTAGGACACGATGAGAAGTTGTTGGCTCAATTTGTTGGATCCTAGAATGATAGGAGAGTTACAGTTGGAGGGATTTTGTTTGAAGTTAATGAAGAGGTGATTGGAAAGGTGACAGGTCCTTCCTGGAATGGTAAGAAACTTAAGAAGTACACCAAATCCTAGGAATTGGAGAACCTTAATGCATTCTTCAAAGAGAATAAGAAGTCGGTCAGGAAGAACTTAGGTTTTGAAAGGGAGGTGCTTCCTAAACCATGGGATTAGGTTTGTCTTGCTCTCATGAAATATGTGACTCTTGAGGGAATATTTAAGGTTTTTTACTTCTACCATTTACTGTTATTCAATCACCTTAGGCACATAATGCTCTTAAGCTTTCCTTTTTTTCTGCTAATTTCCCTAGAAAGCTTGGTAAAAGAAACCCTTGATGTTGCTACCCAAAACCTGGACAAATCGCCTTCACTGTCCTTACACCAGGGTCTGATTCTTTAGCTCTACCAATGTCCTCCCAAATCCATTACTGGGGTCCATGTCGAAGAGCTAGAACCTCCCATCCACTCTGCTAATAAACCCTCCCCTACTGCTTCTACTGGACCCAAGAGGAAAACCCCCCAGTGGAATGCCAACCCAAAAATACCCCTAGACCTAAACCCCTTGCAAAAATGAAGAAGGGTGGTGTGGCTTTAGCTCAGTCTAAGGAGGCTATCGGACTTTGTGAGCTAAAAAATGCCCCTTCCAAGAAGGACAACAAACCAGTGGTGAAGACTAAAGGTAAGAAGGAGACTCTGTGCCAAGTGGAGATGATGACTTCGGATGGTAAGGAAAAGAGCACAAAGGACTGTGATTCTAAAGGGGACACCATTATGGCAGCTATTATGGACATGAGGATGGAGTAGACCAATGTTAGGATATCCCATAGGCTAGAAAAGAACAAGAAGGAGGTGTTGGTGGATGAGATATCTAGTAGCTCAAAGGAAAATGATTCTAAAGAGGGGCAGACTAGTGGCAAAGAGGAGTGCAATAAGGACACTATTAAGGAGAGGGAGGAATTTTTTGAAGGACCCATCCACTTCTTGGATATGAACAAAATGATCAATCCATATTCCACCACCTAGTCATCAAACTCAATGGCTATGGAGGAAGAGACTATGAAGAGGACTAATGACATGTCAGAGGACTTCAACAAGTTGTAGGCATGGGTGGAAAAATTAGAAAAAAAGTTCACTCATCTGACACGGTTCACCATTGAGATCATTCACAAGTCTACTATCACACTCTCGAAGGCTACCAAGGAAGAGGTGGAGAAGAAAAATGAGGGTGAGGGGCCTAATTGGGTGGGTGATGGTGTCCTTAATCTTTTCTTTGAGAAGTGGGATGGGATTGCTATGTAATTGTTGGGAAATTTTCGACATCTCATAAAGAACATCTAAGAACAGTAGTGCCTTTGTTAACTTTTATTCCTTTAGATTTCCTCAAAGACACATACTACTATGCCACAAAGTTGAATCAGACATAGTTGATTTCCCACATTGAACCTTAGAGAAAAGTTATTGCTAATTAAACCAGTTCCAAAAATACCATTAGTAGATTTAGCAAATAGAACCAACTACCATGAAAGATGAAACAAACAATATGAACACACATATATACGTGGGGAAAACCCTTACAGGTAAAAATCCCCACACTGCAAAAGCCCAGATTTTCATTGTATTATTTAGCAACAAAAGTATAGTTACAAATACAATTATAGGCTCTAAGCTTTTACAGGATATTTACATCTTGTTCCATTCTAGAGAGAATCAAGCAGCATAACCCTACTTTGATCTCACCTCTCTCTCTCTATTATAGAACATTCCATGATTTTATAAAATTCGTTCTCAACCATAGTTACAACATTCCAACAGGAAACAGTTCGATTCAACTTGTAATGAGCAACTCCAGTAAATGGTCAACCAATTACTGCTTTCCAGCTCGACACTGATCGAGTCCCACCAAGACACCCATGAGCAAGAAAAAATGTATTTCCCTATCAGGATGTCCCTTCGATATTCACTTTACCACTCCAAGTGGTCCCCACATCCATTGGCTTCAAAGTTGCTATGTCACTGAAAACCCAAACTTCAGAACCTCTTATTGGAGGTTACGAAGTTCTTAGAAACCGCAACTCATTGATAACAAAGAGAATCTCAAATTCGCTAAGTCAGGAGGTTATGAAACCTTAGAACCCCATGACTTAATTTAGGAAAAATTGGAACCCAACGACTTAAGTAACAAACTATTTCCTACCAAACTTTAAATGGCAGGTCGATAAAGGGAAAATCACAACTGCTCTAGGAAGTTGATCAAGCCAATAAATGTGAGTCACATTTCTCAACATTCTCCCACTTGATGAAGAACTTACTAGATCCTTCCAAAGCTATAAGTTACTATATCAACCATCCAAGCAACCAGTAAGATCCTCAACCAATGCTTCCATGCTCCAACTAAGACACTTGCACCAACATCTAAGATGTCCACCATCTCGGGCAAGAATTCCTGCCATCCTCCACAAGAAAGGAATGAACCATGGTGAATATGCACCAATCTAAAGAACATAAGCACCAAATCCATCTGATAGTAAAGGCTATAATATACTACCACCACTTCACTATGCTCACAAGATATAAAGAATCATCACAACATCAACTTCAAAGCCCTCAACATGAACACAACCATGAAGTCATTCTCTAGAAAACAAGACATAACATCAGCTAGAACAACAACCAGAAAACTAA
Organism: Sequoia sempervirens; assembly: GCA_007258455.2. NCBI lineage: Eukaryota > Viridiplantae > Streptophyta > Pinopsida > Cupressales > Cupressaceae > Sequoia > Sequoia sempervirens. Next base: position 10,179 of record VDFB02252111.1, read on the forward strand.
CTTCTTCCATCCAACTAATCAACCAACGTGACTAAAAATAGCACACATAGCAAGTGCTACTCCATCCAATCACACATACCTTGAAGTTATCCTCATCAGTAAACTCATACTAGCAACACAGCCAACCCATCAACCGTAGATACAGGATCCATGTACAAACTTGTCGAAGAAGACCAAAAATATTTAGGAACTCCCACTACATGGGTAATAAATCTAAAAATATCAAGGCATACCAAGTCTACTAATAGCATAACATAGAGAGTGCAAACATGTAGTTTCAAGGAACCATCCACAATGAATAGCTGAGAAACAACCTAAGCTTCTCCATATCATCAAGGAGCCCCTCACATAGACACCCAATAGCAAAGCTTTGTTGCAACACAACCATAGAATAAATAATATTCCACCCCATGCATCAAGATTATACCACTGCCAACTTACGAGCTTCAGGTCACAGCATTTCAACATGACCAACTCAAATTTCCCCATCTTCCCCATCCTTCATACTATGTGTTGTCTCTTAAAACACAAACAAAAGAGCAAGAATTTCTACTCACCAAAGGATCAATCCATTAGTCGATTCCTTCAGATTACCTCAAGCCTGCCACACTAAGAAATCTTCATAGAAGGAATACCCAGAACCAACAACACACTAGGAAGAATCAAATCCCAGAAGAAGGCTTTGATACTACTTCTTGGGAAATTTTGGTCATCTCAAAAAGAACATCTAAGAACAACAGTTCCTTCATTAACTTTTATTACTTTAGATTGCCTCAAAGACATGTACTACTATGCCACAAAGTGGAATCAAACATAGTTCATTTCCCACATTGAACCTTAGAGAAAAGTTAATGCTATTTAAACCAGTTCCAACAATGCCATTAACAGATTCAGCAAACAGAAACAACTACCATGAAAGATGAAACAAACAACATGAACACATAAATATACATGGGCAAAACCCTTACGAGTAAAAAACCCCACACTCCAAAAATCCTAGATCACTATTGTATTATTTAGCAACAAAAGTACAGTTACAAATAAAATTACAGGCTCTAAGCCTTTGCAGGAGATTTACATCTTGTTCCATTCTGGAGAGAATCTGACAATATAACCCTAGTTTGATCTCGCCTCTCTCTCTATTGCAGAACGTTCTAGGGCTTTATAATATTCGTTCTCAACCATAGTTACAACATTCCAACAAGAAACGGTTCAGTTCAACTTCTAACAAGCAAATGCAATAAACGGTAAACCAATTACCGCTTTCTAGCTTGACACCGATCAGGTCCCACCAAGACACCCATGAGCAAGAAACAATACATCGCCCTATTAGGATTTCCTTTCGATATTCACTTTACTGCTCCAAGTGGTCCCCACATCCATCGGCTTCAAAGTTGCTATGTCACTAAAAACCCAAACTTCTAAACTTCTTGTCAAAGGTTACGAAGTTCTTAGAACCCTTAACTTGTTGATAACAAAGAGAACCTCAAAGTCGCTAAGTCGGGAGGTTATAAAACTTTAGAACCCTGTGACTTAAGTTAGGAAAACTTGGAACCCAACAACTCAAGTAACAAACTATTTCCTGGGCTAAACTTTAAATGTCAGGCTGATAAAGGGAAAATCACAACTACTCCAAGAATTCTATCAAGCCAGTACATTTGAGTCACATTTCTCAACAGTAATGTGTGGGTCTATGTTCTGGGCAATGGGTTTTTCTCTATTGTTGGTTTGTTTTTTCTGTTTCTTTTGGTTTCTATTGTTACTGGTCTTTTGATGTAATTTTGGACTTTGTCTCTTTTTGGCCTTTTGGTATTGTTGTGTAAAGGTATTGCACCCTATAAATGCAACTTATTTTATCAAAAATAGATCATCCATGGAAACATACTAGAAACACCATTTGGGAACTTTTATTGCTCTTATAGCTTCGATTCCTTGAGTTATTTTATTTTTCTATTGTTCAAGTTGCAACAACACTTCATTATGTTTGTTACCAAGCCTTTTATTGCTCTTTTAGCTTCTATTCCTTGAGTTATTTTATTTTTCTATTATTCATGTTCCAAAAACACTTCCCCATGTTTGTGACTTCTTAGTAAATGAATCATAGACACACTATCCTTCACTGCATTTAGTGGACACTGATGAATATTTTAGTTCCTTTCATTTGTCAATTGATAACTAATTAGGAAAGGATGAAAAAAGGAAAGCTATATGATCATTTTAGAAATGTAGACCTGAAAGAAAATAAGTGAACAAAAAAATCTTGACAACTGTCATTTGAAAGCAACAACACTCATCAACTATCCTATTCATGTAAAACATCAAAGTTACCAAGGCCATCAATGGCTTTCCTGGGTAACTTTTATTTGAAGAATGTGGGAGAAAGGGTTGAGGAAAAACTCACTTGAGCTTTGAACCCTGAATTTGAATCCATCACAGCCTCCAAGACCAATTGATAGATACTTATAGTTATGCTCCCTGTCTAGTACCTATGTTGTCATTATCACAACACTGTAATATGGAAGCATGAAATGGTAAACTAATTCTAGAGAAGGTAGAATGCAACCTTGAGAGAAAAGCAACATGCAAGCATCCCCTCATAATAGAGATATTTCCTTGTAAGATCATAAGGGTATAAAATTTGGCTTTGAAGGATCCCTCATTTTGCTAAAGATCATTGGAAAGTTGTAAGAGACATCAAATTTCCACAATCCATAATAGTTCTAGTGAATGCTTTTGGATATAATGATGTATTCTTTTATAGCATCAACATTTTGGATCACACTCAATGTTTCTCTTCAAACACTGAAGCTAAAAAAACACTACACAATTATATCTAGAAGCATTCATTAATACCAAAAAACTATCTTTGCTTCCTCTATAGGTTGTATTGGGGATGCTCTACATGAAATCTATCTCTTGAAGTATATGGGAAGAAAATCAGCTATAAGCTATATATTATTTATGACAACTAATAATTCCAACATTATTTTTATTATACATTCTATGTCAGGTTACAAAACACACATCATGTAGTCCCTTTGGCACTGAACTTCTCAGAGATTTGCAAAACTCCCTTTTGTTGATGTCTTTCAGGATGTGAAAAAATTAAAAACAATAAGCAATGGACAAGAATGACCCATTTCCAATCAAAGAGTTAGGAGTGTAAGTAAATCAAAATTTTCAAATCTGAGTCAAGTTTAGTAATCATTCAACCTCTACACAGTTATATCTAGAAGCATTCATTAATACCAGAAAACTATATTTTCTTCCTCTACAAGTTGTATTGGGGATGCTCTACATGAAATCTATCTCTTGAAGTATATGGGAAGAAAAGTAGCTATAAGCTATATATTAATTATGACAACTAATAATTCTAACATTATTTTTACTATACATTATGTGCTAGGTTAGAAAACACACATCATGTAGTCCCTTTGGCATAGAACTTCTCAAAGATTTGAAGAACTCTTTTTATTTGATGTCTTTAGGATGTGAAAAAATTAAAAATAGTAAGCAATGGACGAGAACAACCCATTTCCAATCAAAAAGTTAGGAGTGTAAGTAAATCAAAATTTTCAAATCTGAGTCAAGTTTAGTAACCTTTCAACCTCTGAACTAAGATCTATTAACACCAAACATTAACAATAGACTCATTTAAACACATGTATGAAACCAACATCATATGAAGCATAAATTACCACAACAATGGACTAATTTTTGATGCCTAAAGGTCTACGTGTATAAAGGGAAAAAGGCCAAAAGTCAAAAAAAGCACTAGGGATTGAGGCTCAATTCATGCATTTATCAAATCCTAGAGGCACAAGTATAAAGAAAAAATTAGACCATCAACAATCATAATTTCCTATGTTCCATGAAGTCATCTTTTGGGGGGATCAAGGAAACAAGGGATGTGATTTGAATATAGTTGTAACCCCAAGTCCTAGGAAGAAAGGCACAAAAAAAACAATAGTTGTACCTAAAATAATCAAAATATAATAAGTATTAAAAAATAAATTTCAACACAAAATCCATTTAACAGTGAATCAATTTCTACTCATTTATTATCTCACTAATAGTGGTAGAGAAAATGTTAAAGTGTGAATAATGATACTTCTTTGCTTATGGACAATGATTTACCTCAAGATTTTGCACAAATTGTGTCATGGTGTCAATGATGTCGATGAGAAAAGATGGGCAAAGTTTGTAGGGAAAATTTACGAAACCCTACCACGGTAGAGTTTTTTCAAATGAGACAAACCCACTGAAACCTACATCCCTTCATTTGTTGCTTCAATCTATTCATAGTAAACGAAAGTAGATCTAAAAGTTGTTGAAGTTCAATTTTATGTACAGATCGATGAGATTTATTTAGTCTTCTTGCATAGATATGCAAACAACAAAATGGTGGTGTTGTTGCGATAAGGATAAGAAACCCCTTCATCTTATCACTCATGATTTTTAGCCACGATTTTTCATCTTGCTATTTTTAGCCAACGAGAATTTTTTTCAGGTGAACTGAAGGGATTTTTTTCAGGCGTGAAACAATTCTAGTGGGTTGTGCCCACAATAAATAGCTATCAACTAAATATCCCAAAACATTTTTTATTTTATTGAAACACATTTTATAACTTTATTATTGATTACTTATAATATTTTGAGCTTCTTTATTTTCATTACTTTAGTTTTCCAAATGATAGTTTGTTAAGTTTTTTTAAATGTTTAATCTTTATTTTTTTAAGTTAAAATTTATAAAACTATATATATATATATATTAAATCTATAGTTATTTCTAATTTTTAATATATATTTTAAAATTTTCGTTTTTCAAATTTGTATGGTTATATTTTTTATAAAATGAATTTGATTTTAAAAAATTGGTAAGAAAGATTGAGAGGAATATTGAAATTTTTAAGACAAATTTGTAAGGAAAAGTTGATAGAAAGAATAATAGGAAAAGCAAAATTAGAAACTCTAATTTAAAATGAATCTTGATTTTATTTTATTTTTTGAAATATATGTATACAAGATCCATTTCTTATACACAATCTATGAATACCATGTTTCTCATTATTTCTAATTTTTGTTTCTAAGTAACATAGGTCATTAGTAATATTTTCTTGATTTTTTTTTTATGGTGGAGAGTGATGAAGATGAAGATGGGGTGCCATGGAATATTTCCTAGATCTATTTGAGTGTGGCTTAAGGCATAAGAGGTAGAAGACACAAGTAAGCCATGCATTCTCTTTATAATATGTTTGTTAATTAGATGGGGTTGTGAGTATACTTATTCAATTAAAATGAAAAAAAAAATGCATTCTATCATAAATACATTTATCTCAATTAAATTTAGATGATTTTTTAGAGTGTTGTTCAAATAGAAAGAATATCCAATGTTATACCATATTTATTATAGAGATTATTGAATAGTGTGTAGATAGTTGAGTTGAAGATCTGAATGAATTGTGATGGGTGTGAACTCAAAGTAAATAATTCCATTGAATATTTGTCAAGTAACTAACACATACATACTTATTACTTTGGTAGAGAAGTGCTTCCCATATACTAAACCTATAAGATTTTCAATAATCATGAAATATTTGTGCAATTTTCTCTTTCCATTAACCAAAAATTTAATTGTAATTATTTTTACAAAAATTAAAAGGTCAAATAGCTTTTGAAAGGACATGGAACCACAATTGCAAAAAAAAGGACATTAACCAAGAAATAAGAGAACAACAAAAGAACTACAACAAATTTACCAAGAATAGCATAAATAATAGCTTGAGAATACAATATCAAAAAAATATAAATTATAACAAAAAAATACCACCACCCTAGAAGCCACTACAAACTATGCAATGTCTCAACCACTTCCAACAATATCTACATGTTTGAGAATTTTATTTTTTTCTATTAGCTTTCTTTTGTTGATTGTCTTGTTTCATATCCTACAATTATTGCATTCTATGGGATGATATCTCTTTAAGGAATTATGTCAAATAATTAGAGTTTCATGTTTATGGTTCCACATTTTACATATATGCTTTGATAGATATCCATACCCTATAACAAAGCTCTCATTTTTGCACAAGTAGGGAGAAAGTAGGCAATTTTTTTAGTCTAGATTTATATCTATTAATTACATTTTCTTGAAAGTTTATAATTTTTTTGAACTAATCCATTTTATTCATATTCTAGAATCATTGTAGTTCATGGGCCCACACATATTTAAGGAATTATTTCAAACAATTCATGTACCCTATTTATGCTTCCACATTTTCCTTATACTTCTAAAAGGGCGGTTTTAACTACAACATATAACAAAATATATATATATCCTTTATGTTTTGATGAATCTCTATACCTTTTCCAAAGCTTCCATTTTGGCATAGGTAGGGAGGATGCTAGAAAAGGTTGTGGAATTTTCCTTCACGCCTACCAATTGTGTTTTATTTAAACTTTGTTAGGGCCTTTTATAGTCACTCTACATCTAATATGTAATGTACCTAGGGGTATAGAGTATAGTGTACTAGATGGTAATAAATAATATATTAGAGTGCATATGCTTTGTAATTCATCCCACTAGTCATTTAAAATAGAAGTGAATGAAATGAAATAGAAAAAAAAAAAGCATATGTAATTAGAAAAATCAGAATTAAGATTATTAAGCACAATAAGTAAACTTGAAATTCCTAATCTAATGATAGAGAACAAAGAAGTGCATGAAAGGAAATAATAAAGAACAATTTCACCATAATCTTCACACCTCCGATGAGAAGGCTAGAGGATGAAGGACAACAGGATAGGGGAAAATAGTTAAGGATGATGAAGATGCAAAATAGAAGAAATATTATAGCGGAAAAGATGAAAAAGATGAATGTTTGCACAAAACATATGGATGTTAGCATAGAAGACATGGATGTTGAGATAGTGCTAGTTGAGATAATTTGTAGATATATATTTTGTTATGCAAGGCTTTTGCATTTAATCATCATTGGGTGGTAAAATATGAAAAATGGACAACAAACACCATGGTATGACATAGACCAAGGTGTGCAAGGTCATCCGTTTATAGAATAGATAGTTGTAGACAAGGAATGTTCTAACTCATACTAAGGGTCATGTTGCCCCAATCTTTTTGTCAAGACAAACCGCAAACAACAATCAAATAAAATAAAAGTCATGATACATCACTCCTCTAAATCCTTCATGGGACATCCTCAAGGTGGCTAGTAATATGACTGAAGTAAATCCGAAAGATAAGACAAAATAGACCAACAAGATCAACAACCATTCAGATTATTTTCCAATAAGTGTTTTCCAGTGTGTTAAGTGACGAAGTGAGTGATGGTGGACTGTTTTGACAAGGCTTGGTTTTAGGAGAAGAAACATGTCGTATAAGACGTCAAGTCTAGTTTCGATCATGTCACTACCTGTATAAGGAAAATGAGAAAGTGTGATAATGACAAGGTCTAGTTTCAGGAAGGACACATCTTGTATAAGACCATTGGTTTTGATCGATTTGACTAGTTTGATTGATGTGAAATATGACAATTTTGACTTGGAGACATGTTGGCTTGCTTGTCTTGTTGATTCAAGATTTATGTTTAAAGTTCAGATGATGATGTCGTGTCTGAGTTGACAATGTCCAATTTATTTTAACTGACCCAACAAACCCTAGAAGACTGACCTAGGGGACCTCGGGGGCTCATTGACAAATGGCCTTGCCTATGTAGCAATGCACATAGACCTTGTAGTTCGACATGACCTTTGACTTTGTTTCAATGACAAAGGATTGAATCATGATTTTGTTTGACAACACCTAAAGGACTAACCTAATTCCTTGGGGGCACATCGACAAATGGCCTTGCCTATGTCTAGTCGTAGAGGCAACGTAGTTCGATAATGACAAAGACTGACACGACTGACTTTGACTCTATTTTTGGGATTTTTTTGAAAGATATCTAAATGTTTTTGTGTTTTGACATGTTTTTATTTTTTTGGATTTTAGGAATATTTGATTTTTTTAGATTTTTTTTGGATTTTTTGGAATATTTAATTTTTTGAATTTTGGAATATTTAATTTTTTTGGATTTTTTTAGAGTTTTACGACAAAAGGAGATGAATTGCAAGTGAGCAGATAGATAGAGAGGGTAATTTTTTGACCATGAGATGCTCGGTATCCCAACCCATAGCTAAGGTCAAGGAAATGCCCCAGTGAGGGATATGACCAACTTAGTATGCCTGGCGAAGCGAAGCAAGCAAGTGAGGGGAATGTCAAACAATTCACAAGCCATGGTGAGTGTGAAAAGGTTATTATGAAGTGGAGGGTGAGTGGAACTAGGATGGAAAGATCAAGTGGAGATCCAAAGGAAAGAGGAGCAAAGCCTCTACACATGGTGCAGATCTCTCAGTTTTCACCATGGTACTTGCTCAAGGCTCCACAAAAGTGGTTTTAACCATTGAAAAAATTGATTTCTCTTTACTTTTTTCATTTTTTCTTTTTTTTTTGTATTTTTTTAGTTTTATCCTGGTGCTTTGAAGCTAGGTATAGAATTGACAATGCCTCGATTCTATGTGGATGACCATGTTGGATGAAAGGATCTAATCATAATGAGGAGTACAAGTGGAAAATATGAAGGATGATATATGTGGCAGATGAAAGAGGCTATGGTATGATCCCTAATGTGCACACTACGTGGGCCATCAATCTTCAGATGAAAAGGAGCTTGGGCGATCGATGAGCTAGAGTATGTGAAGGTGTTGTCATCAAAGGTCCATTGAAAAACATCGCTAATGGTGTGATATGACAGATATGTGAACATGGATGGAAAGGGAATATATGGTATGAGTGAGAGTGACATGGATGGAGACCTTGGATCAACAAGTTCTTTTTTTGACTTTTTTCCTTGATAGATGCCCCTAGTGATTTTTGATGGAGAGGCATACTTGGAGATTGACTTTTGCTTGCTTTCACTCTTGACTTTTATTTTTTATTTGTTCGATAGCTTTTTATTTTGGCTAGGGAAATTTTCTTGATCTTTTTTAGTTTTTTATTTTTCCAATAGCTTTTTATTTTGGCTAAGTGACTTGTCTTGATCTTCTTTTATTTTCATTGTCTCTCGATTCTTGATCTCCTTTGAAAGGTAGCTCATTCATTGGAGCTTTTCCTTTATTCTTTTCTTGAGCTATGACTTGTTGATCCATGTCTATGATGAGAGTGGACATGAATGAGATGGAGGAAGTAGGTGAAGTGACAAGAATGTCTAGTGGACGAACGAGAGTGTCAATGCCATCAACAAAGTCTTTAGGACTATCCTTTTTGGTACTACTAACATCAAAGGAGGCTTGCACATCCTTAATGACTTGGAAAGATGGCTTAGTAGAGGTGACAATAATAGATTCATATCCTAGCCCAGGGTAGATAGGATGGAAGGATGATGATTCAATATCCTCAACAAGGTCATGATCAAAGAGTGGGTTATTGTAGATGTCCTGGTCAAACATGGGGTTATCATGGATATGAAAAGCTTGAGTGGAAGCAGATATAGCAAAGGAAGGTGTATCATCAAGATCCCAAAAGGTTTCAATCCAAGCACGACCATATTTTTGTGTTCCTTCTACGCCTATCTTGACATCATTATTGGAATTCTAACCCTTCTCGACAACATTAGCAGTTTCTTTTGCTAGTAAATTATCCATACGGTATTATCCACATCCCATATCATGGATTTGGACCTTGGGGTTTTATGGTGAGGTAAAAGAAGTGGATGCTTTTAAGGACTAGGGATCAAAAAATGCTTGAGAAGGAGGTGCTTCATGATTGCTAGGGATTGTGATTTTAGTTTTAGGTCTCAAATTTTAGCAATACATGAAAGGGTTAGGATCCCCTTGTATTGTGATTTCAACACCATTGTGTGGAAATTTAATGCACTAATGGTATGTAAAAGGTATTGCTTGCATTGCATGAATCCAAGGTCTTCCAAGAAGGATTTTATAGGTCAGGGGGAGATCAAGAACTTGGCAAACCACATCATTTACCACAGGTCCAACTTTGATTGGTAGAGTAATTGATCCTTTAGATGAGCGTTCCTCTTCATCATATTCCTTTATGGTAATCTTTTTCCTTGGATCAACTGCATTTTTAGAGAACCCTAATTTTGTGATCAATTCCTAAGTACAAATATTAAGACCTACTCCTTTGTCTATCAGAACTCGCTTGATCTTGACATTATGGAAAAGGACGTCAATGTGTAAAGGTGTAATATGCAGTTGTCAGATGGATAAATCATCATTCTCAATAAAAGTGAGAGTGTGAGGAGAGGTGATGTGTCCCACCATAGCTTGGAATTGATCCACAAGTAGGTTTGTAGGCACTATAGCAGTAGCAAGCACTCTATCTAGAATAGCTTTATGCTCAGGAGATAGGCGTAGCAGCTCAAGTATAGAAATTTGTGCGTGTGTTTTACCTAAATGCTCTATGAGGTTGTATTGTGAAGTTGATGCAATGGGTTTTGAATTAGGATCTCTAAGGGTAACTGTGCCTATGTGGGTAGCAACATTGCAATCAATTTCTTTGCCTTTTATAATGAAAGTGTTTACATGATTATCAACCTCACTGATGTTATTTATGGCATAGTCATGTGCTTAGCAATAGTATAGTTTACACCATCACTAGATTCAAGGGCCTTTCCTTTATCCTCGCCATGCTTAGGGAAATAGTTTTTAAACATTTCCCAATTAGAATTACCAGAGTGTGTTCATCAACCGATATCTTACCGTCATCAATAAGGTCTTGTATTATATGTCAAAGTTTATTGCAACTATTAGTCTTATGTCCTTTGTGTCTATGATAGTCGCAAAAGTGATCCTCATTCCACCATGGAGGTTTGACTTGTGGATTATATTCCTTCATTTTGGGTAGCATTATAATATTATTTTCAAGAAGTTATTTTAATGTGGATTCAAGCGATTGTCCCAATGGTGTAAAATTTTGTTTGAGGAAGCTTCTTTGTTTCTCTTTTCCTTTATCTAAAGATGAACCTTTAAGGTTGTATATAGGTGATGATCTTTTAGTTGTTTTTGCATCAACAAATCTATCATTGACTACATTCTTGTTCTTAACCCAAAAATGTGTCTTGTTGCTTGATCCTAATTTTTTATCTTTGTCATTATTAAGTTTAATAGTTCCATCATCGATGAGAGTTTTTTCAATTTGAAATCCCATTTTTATGGCTTCATCAAAGGAATCCAAGCATTTGAGAAAAATTTCCCTTCCAATTTCCTTGTTCAAATTTCAACAAAGAGATCAACCAATTCTTTGTCTAGAATGGTATAAGGTAATCATTTTGTTAAATGTCTCCATCTTTGTAAAAATGACACAAAATATTCTCCTTGTTTTTTTTGGTGTTAAAAAGGTTTTTCATGCTCACTTTAAGGTCATAGTTGAAACTATAATTGGAGAAAAATTTGTCATCCAGTTCTTGAAAAGATTTGATGGTTAGGGGTAATCGTGAAAACCATTCCATAGCTTCTCCTGCTAGACTACGAGGGAATAACCTCATAAGGTATGTTTCATCAACTACAAATTCAATGCGATGGCACAAAATTCTCTTAAGTGGTCTTTAGGATCTCCTTTTCCCTTATATTTATCTAGTTTAGGTATGTCCCAGTGACTAGGAAAATGTGGCATTGGTATGCTTGGATCAAAAGGATAGGGACATATATCTTCAATGGAGAACTTGTGGGATGATGTTTTACTGTTCGTGAGAGTATCCAATTCTTGTCTTAGTGTTCTAAGCTCATCCAAAATAGGATTGTTTGTAGGTGCAGGTTTTGATATCTTTGAAGATTTCTTGTAACTAGGTTATAAATAAAAGGGTCTATGATCTTTGGTTCTATCATCATTGTTTATTTTGGGATGCGTAGATTCACTAGATTTAGGTTGGTCATTCATCGTGAGTAATGATATGTCAAAATAAGAAGGTAGTTTGATTTCATCATCGACAAGGGCCTTGAAGTATTGATGTGGGTTATGTTTGACTACCTCTATAAGAAGTTTAGTGAATCTATGATCATTAAGTGCTTCATTTATATGGGATTGTGTTATTTCTTCACTATCAGTTTCATCTGTTTCACTAGTTGCAACACTAATGTGATCTTCCCCATCAAAGTCTCTTCCCCAAGGATTCCCTTCTTCTTGAAACATTTTTGCTCTTGTTCTAGGAGTCATAGGCAATTGTTTTGATCTTCAACCTAGGACTAGGATGCAATGAAAAAGGATATGATTCTAAGATGAGATATGAGAATGGTATGGTATGACATGAAAAGCTAAGAATGCAAGAGCTCAAAGGCAACTCTAGGTCCAAAGTTGGTTATGATGCAAGGCTTTACTTGTGTTATGATGGATAGACACAAGGACAAATGATCTAGAAAGGGTATATAGGAGATGATGAACTCCAAGAGGATTTCCCTACTAAAGGATAATGGTATGTTCCCTAACTCAAGGATGATGAACCTCGAGTGATGTGGGTGATTAATAGCCAAAGGTTTGACATCAAGACCTAAGAAGAATAGCCTAAGTGCAATGATAAAGGTTTGTTTGAGCAATAATGGATATGCAAGGACTATGAGGAATGCAAGGATTAAAAGATCAGAACTTAAAGGATGATGGCCCCAGGAGATTTAAGTGATAGGTTCATTTTGGATGTTTTTGTTGTTTGAATTTTTGGGGTTTTGTGGGTTTGAGATGTTTTCAAATTTCTAGGTGTGATGTTTGGTTGAGATTTGTTTTAAACACACACATAAGACACAAGCAGATAGAATGTGTTTAAGTTTGATGTGAAATGACAAACACTTTGCACAACCTAGGCTTCTCAAGAGATACCACTTGCTAGATCCCCACTCGGATTTCTCCAACCACTTAAACAAGGTGGACAGCTAGAGACTTGGTGGCATTGGCTCCCCTCCATGACACTCACTTCTCAGGCTCACCAAGTCTCAATTCCCTAAAGAGGAATTTTTGCCTCTACACATGCTTTGTGAAGACATGGGCCGCCTTTAGAATGAATGTTCATGCACTAGCAAGTGAAAGGGATTTTTGGCCACCCACTATAACAAAGGTTCTTAGTGAATACTCAAGGACACAACTCCCTGTAAGCGTCCAACAAGCCAGTTAAGGCTTGAATCACTCTACTAGGGGCTCTTATACATTTTACGGTAGGTATCCTATTTCAAGTGACATTGTATGGCAAGGGAAAAGACTATTGTGAGGACTTGATGGTTTAGTCTTATCCTTTTATATACTGGCCTAAGCAAAAAACTAGTTGGAGTTGTTCCCTCTTTCGAGGCAGGCCCCTCTAAAGGTAACAAAAGCAAGACAAATATGTTGTTTTCAATCATCCAAGATCACACGAAGCATAAGCAGAGAGCATACACAACACCTTTGCCTCACACTCGCATGGGGTTCATTTTTAAATCCAAAATCCAAATGTGGGGTGTGATTGTACAAATTCCAAGGAAATTTTTTTGATCCTCAAGATCACCTAATGACACAAGAGGAGAGCATTCACACTCGATGACAATTTGCAAACCACAAGACACAAAAGACATTTTGTTAATTTTAATCCCGCTTATGATGTCAAAGAAAAAAGTTGAGTTATTTTTAAACCAATGAATTCAAATGTGATCTAATCTATAAAAGGAAGACATAATGTTTTCAAGATTAGATTATTTGGAAATCGAACCTACAACACACTAATTAGTAGTTTTAGTCATTGTTCTTCGATAAACGAGAGTTTTATATTTTTTTTATTTTTTAAGCTTGGTCAAACAAACCTGCAAAAAACCAAATTGACAAAATTAACCCCAAAATTAAAAGACTAAACTAAAAAGAAAAAATAGCATTTAATCTAAAATATAATTAATCCAATTTTAAAATGTAAATCTAAATAAATTAGAAGAATCTAAATGTAAAAAATCTAAAATCTAAATTTTATCTAAATTAAAAAAACTAAATCCAAACTAAATTAAGAAACTTAAATCTAAATTAAATTAAGAAACTTTAAATCTAAACTAAATTAGAAAATCTAATCTACACTAAATTAGAAATTTAAAAATCTCAACTAAATTAAAAATTAAAAACTAAACTAAATTAGAGAATCAAAAACTAAACTAAATTAGAAATTTATAAAGCTAAATTAAATTAGAAAATCAAAAACTAAACTAAATTAGAAATTTAAAAAGCTAAACTAAATTAGAAAATTAAAAACTAAACTAAATTAGAAATTTAAAAAGCTAAAATAAATTAGAAAATAAAAAACTAAATTAAATTAGAAATTTAAAAACTAAACTAAATTATAGGAAACTTAAATCTAAAATCTAAATTAGAAATTTAAATCTAAATTAAATTACAAAAATCTAGAATCTAAAAATCTAAATTAAATCTAAACTAGATTAAAACTCTAAATTAGAAAAATCTATACTAAATTAAATCCAAATTAAACTAAACTAAATTAAAACTCTATTAAATCTAAATTAGATTTAATCTAAATTGAATTAAATTAAAATCTAAAGTTAAAATCTAAACTAAATCAAATGCAAATAATGCACTTCCTATGTTCAGTCAGTTATGGCAAGCCCTCATACACACGGCTTTGATGAGAAGAAGATAGAGTTACATGTTCATGTCGGGTTCACCATATGTAATCAGGAAAATCAAATTAAGATTATTAAGCACAATAAATAAACTTGAAATTCCTAATCTAATGATAGAGAACAAAGAAGTGCATGAAAGGAAATAATAAAGAACAATTTTACCATAATCTTCACACCTCCATTGAATGACCTCCATCATCCTTCTCCATTTTGCTTTGAAGCTCCAAGTGCCCTCAGTATTAAAGATGTTACTAAAGCCTATGACTAGTGGCTAGCAAAATATCAAAGATTAATTATTATCTCAACAACACAATAGCCTATGAACTCAGGATTTTCTAAGATGATCCAAAATGATAAATGACGGTGGTATTTATAGAGAGATGGATGGAAAATGGACGGTCGAGATTGAAAAGACATTAATTCGATCAATGGCCGAAATTAGACGAGACAAGATGAGATAAGATCGGAAGTGAAAGAACAAGAGGAAATTGACTGATTTTTCAACAAAATCAGTTAATTCGAAAAGGAAATTGCATTTTGGAATAATGGAAACATTATCTCATTGCAAGAGGAAAAGGCGAGTTAACTTTTTTATTTAAATAGAAATTTAATTCAAAAAGTGAGAGGAAAAAATAAGTTATTTAATTAAATAGAATTTAATTTATCTGTGTCAGAAAAGGCTAAAAAGAATTAATTAAATAATTTATATTATTTAATTAATAGAAGAATTTACAACATTAGGTAATAATTAAATAATTAAGATTATTTAATTATCAAAGATGAAAAAATGTGAATTTAATAAATTCACAGACTTAGTGATAATTTTTAAATGTCTACACCATATAATAGAAGAGAGATTTAAAAACTCAATAATGAAATACTCATTGTATTTTGAAAATAGATCAAACCATTAAGTTAGGGAAGCACCATGAAATGCTTCTTTTAGAAGGAATCCACTCCACACTATCTTTCATTATAAGATCCAAATACATACAATATTATCTAAGACATATTTTTGAAACCCTAGTTTTCATGAACATTTCTAAGTTTAATGGAAGTGGTGATGCATTAAAATTATGAATCAATTTAAAAAAGATTATAATATAAGGTTATTCTAGAATGTACATGGTTTCCTATTTAGAAGGTATAACTCAATATTGGTTTTGGACAATGTATAAAGACAATTTTCTTTAGATGATTTGGAACCATTTTTTAGATAGATGGGAACCAAGAACTAATAGTTGACAAGGATGAGAAATTAAAAATTAAGGATGAAGGAGAGGGAGGAGGAAGAACATATAGATACATGCACTAAAAGAAATAATAGTTGATAAGGATGAGAAATCAAAAATTAAGGATGAAGGAGGATGAGGATGAGGATGAGGATACATGTGCATGCACTTTAGCTCCAAGAAAGGGAGATTCAATCCTTCAATTTCATGGATGCATTCAAAAGGTAAGGGTTATGGTTTTGATAAATTCTAGTTGTATGTATAATTTCTTTAGCATAAATTTAGTCAAGCAACTACAAGTACAATCAAAGCAAAGAAAATATAGTAAAATAGAGGGTTAAGATATTTAACTTTTTAATTATTATAAGATCTCTATAGATAAATATATTTTGCATTCAAATTTTATGGTTCAAATATGTATGGGTTAGATTTTTTTCTTAGATATCCATGATTAGAATCTCTGGGGACAACCAATATGAATGTACAAAAGCAATTTTTGAAGCATTGTTATAGAAAGAAAAAGTTACATTACAAGATATTACACATCATAGAGACCAATTCAATGTTAAGGAAAAATAATTTTAGGTATTTCAAGAATAAAAGTAGAAAGGGGAGATGGTAGGAAAAAAAAGAAAAAGAAATTACTATTTCCCATCATTAGCCAAGAAAATAAGTCCCACAAAAGGGAAAAATAAAATAAAAAATTCTATAGACAATAAAGGGTGCATCACACATGCATCCAAATCATTGTGAGAGACAATAAATCTTAAGGAAAGCCTCATAAATACATGGTTATGCATGCAATTTAAGGGTCAATCACTATGATTTTATGTAGAATAAAAAACAAAACTACAAGAACCATTGGCATCATAGAAAATATGGGTATGCATGGTAGCATAGAAGGAATTCCCATAGTGTTGCATGGATTCAAAATGGATATGGATTGATGATGGGACCTAGGTACCATTAATCACAACTTACATTAAAGTTTTCATATGGATTATTTGATGAGTGAGCATGGCATCAATTTATAAAAAGAAATTGGGGCTTCTTCTCATGTTTCAAGGGTGAAACATGTATAAGGGGGGTGGAATGTAGTGTATCTAGGGACATAGTGTTATAGTGTATTAGGTGGTAGTAAATAATGTATTGGGGTGCATATGATTTTTAATTCATCCTACTAGTTAATTAGAATAGAAGTAATTATTTCAAATGGTTGATATAAATATTGGATGATTTGGACCAATCCAAAACACATATGGTGATTTCAAGGTAGTTATGGCCCCAATCATAGCATGGATTTATAAAGGTGTTGGAAAAATTAGTTCTTATATACGGTGGTATTTTAATGATATTGGTGAATATGTCAATTAATTAAAAACATGTCTCCAAAATTCTAGATGACTCTCCATTACAAACGCATAGTTTATTAGGGAAAAAAAATTACATATAAATATTTTATAAATAATTTGGTTGTTACTTAATATCCATTGGACTAATAAATTTATAAATCCTTGGTGTTTTGGGCCCTCAACCATTTTATTATATTTGCAAAACCCACTTGGGCAATATCAACTATTCATCAAATGAAAAAGATTTTCCACTAAAAAATCATTATTGGATACATAAAATAATTGAGCTCATTAGCCAATCTTTAACAAATAAATTTGTGTATACTAACTATATCAACTAACATTTTCAACCTTTCACTTTTTGATATAACCAATTAGTTTGAATGTTTGTGATGTGCTTGCGCCATTCAATATATGTAAAGAGATAGTATTACTTTCTTCCTTTGAATTATCATTCTCAAGTTCCACATTTGGTTATTTTGTAGCTAATTCTTCCTCCACTTTAACTTCATTCCTCATAATCATTTTTTTTCTCACTATTAAACACTTATGACGTTTGGACCATTTGCTATCACAAGACAAAAATAGAATTTTTTTCTCTTTTCTTGCCTCATGTTGATGAGAGATAAAATTAATTTGTGCTCATTTTTGTCAATGAGATTAGTCACATTTATATCTTTCCATCATATGGTTTCAATGTGTGAAACTTCTTGTAGCAAAGTTATATTGATCAATATGCAATGTTTATTGCATAAATTTCCTAATTGTACATGGTTCCAGCAAATGAACATCATATTTTATTTGGTATTTAAGTCCTTTGATATAGATTTATAGTTGTAGATAGGTAGAAAAATTGTTTTGATTACCTAGGTGTCTTAAGGTTTACAACTAATTCACTCTACATCATTTACACAAATATTGAATGAAATGATTTTTTTGTTTTATTTTTGGTTTAAAATTCAATCTCCTATTATTTCAATAGAAATTAAATAAAATCCAACCTAGAATAAAATTTCCTTCCTCCTTAAGTTGTGTTAGAGGAAAGAGGGAGAGTTGGGTTTACGGAAAATTCTTAATTACTACAATCTAGCTAATAGAAATAGAACCAAATTCATAGCACAAATTTTGTGTTTGATAAGTAATTAGAAATCAAACTTAAATGATAACTACCACAAACACTACCATGATGCATGTAATTCTTCTAACAATTCATAATTGTTTGAATCATGTATTATTGTACTACTATTGTGCTATCATATAGAAAAGTTACAAAACTCACATACACAACAAGAAACATAAAAAAAAAAGAGTAAAAAACCAAGGGATACAAAATTATATAGAAGTGATAACAGTGAAGCTAAAATCACAATAAATAAATTAGATAAAGAAATGTTGATTCAAAAAGGGAAGAGAATGAACAAACCAAAGCTATAAAACTTGTAATCTTGTAACTTAGACAAAAAATAATTTTAGACTATTTGGGAGCTTTCCAGGAGTGGTCAAGGCCCTATTTACCTATTGGTTTCTATGTGCATTCAATTATATAGATAAAATAGAAGATATGTGTACACCTATCATAAGCATGTTCAAAACTAGAGCAACAAAGTGAAATGTTATGTGTATTACTCATAATTTTACAAGAAGCAATAGACTAGTGTGTGTTATTATCAAAAGGAAATTAGGAACCCAACAAGTGCCAAGAACACTAAGGAGTTCACAAATGCTAAAAAAAAAAAGAAATGATTGAATATAATTTCTCACACATGAATGGACATGAAAACTTAAAAAACACTACAAGCAATATATCCTCTAGGATGCTAAAAATCAAGGAAACCCACACTAGATAGCAATATGGTTAAAATCTTTCAAAATTTTGATAATATTGTTGGTATTAAATCATATTAAAGCTATAAAATAGAAAAAATATTTCAAAGAGTGTAGTTAGGTCGAATACTTAAAAGATTGAGTTCTCATTCTTTTTAGAATGAGATAAAAATTGAAAGATGAAGAGGCAAGGAATTAAAATTGGCTATTGGGATTTGTCTTAAGTTATTTACAAAGATTGATCATCAAGAGAAAGGTGGCCACTTTTTAAAATTCTTGTTATATGATTTGAAATTTGGTGGATACTAGCATGTCACGTGGGTTTAGTACTTCAACATGGCATGAGATAAATGCAAAAGTAATATTAATTAGCATATAAAATGAGAAAATACAAAAAAACAAAACACAAGTTGGTACTTAGGGTAGGAAAACAATGAGGAGAGTTTGAATGAGTCTAAGAACATAATAGGGATTATGAATACTAAAGCAAGCCCAAAATATGACATAAAAATTACAAAGGTATGTAAGTTCTAAAGTTACATTTCCCCCCACTTTAGTAGGATAATGGTGCTAGGTGATAAGCTATGCTAAATGCCCAAAAGTTTTGCACTAAGGGTAAAAACACAACTAACAAATTTTTTTTGAAACAAATTAACAAATGCTAGCTCTAAGGTATTAAACATATATGTTTTGGAAATATGATTTTTATTGATGTCATTAGGGCATCATAGTTCGATGCATTTGAAGATTAGTGCAAGACTTGAAGGGTTGCAAAAGTTTGGGCTTTTTGTGAGTTATCGAAACTTCATCAGTCGCCGCCCAGGTTTTCATAACCTTTCCTTTTCCTGGCGCTTACCAAAAATTTGGTTGTCTTGAAGTCATTGGTCTTTTTTTTGGTTATCAAAACTCTATCGATCACCACCCAAGTTTTCATAACCTTTCCTTTTCCTAATCCTTACCCAAAATTTAGCTAAGTCTTGAAGTCGTCAATCTTTTTGTTGGTTATCAAAACTCTGTCGATCACTACCCAGGTTTTCATAACCTTCCCTTTTCCTGACATTTAACCAAAATTTGGCTAAGTCTTGAAGCCATTGATCTTTTTTTCAGTTATCAAAACTATGTCGGTCGCCGCCCAAGTTTTCATAACATTTCCTTTTCCCGATGCTTACCCAAAATTTGGCTAATTCTTGAAGTCGTCAATCTTTTTGTTGGTTATCAAAACTCTATCGGTTGTTGCCTAGGTTTCCATAACCTTTCATTTTCCCAATGCTTATCGAAAATTTGGCTATCTTGAAGTCATTGATATTTTTGTTGGTTATCAAAACTCTATCAGTTGCCGCCTAGGTTTTCATAACCTTTTCCTTTACCCAATGCTTTTTGATGATAATTACAGCCTCAAGCGAATCCTTCCAGCCAGATTACATGGAGATAATAATTAAATGATAGACATTGTCTATTTAATTATTATACACGATTTTATGAAGTGGCCAATCTTTTATATCTTGGCGCGATTATCTATGAAGAGCTTCATTGATGGCTGACTCCTAAATTAGTAAATATTATATTTATCTTGGCCGACTTGTTAATTGATTTATTCAATTCGTAATTTGTTCTTGAGGCCAACTTTTTTCTTGAGGAGGTGCGACCTCTCACATAGCAATGTATAAATGCAAGATCAATTCTTCTCTTTGCTACATCAAGTAACAATTCATTCATATACTCAAGTGTGAATTATATCTTAAGAGCAGATTGCGAATTTCTCCAAGTACGATTTCTTTCAAGAACAAATCAAAGTTCTTTAAGAGCAATTTTGATATACATAAAGAGCAGATTGTAATTTGTACTTTGCATCTAGTGTTGGTGCACTTGGCCTTGAGTTTGGCCTTATTGTACAAGACAGTGTTGTTTCTTGAATAATATATAAGTGATATATTGTTGTTGGGTTTTTTCTCCCTCAAGAGGAGGGTTTTCCCAGGGTATTTGCTGTGTTTTTGTGTCTGATTTGAATTAATTTATGTGCATACAATCTAATCATTAAAATTTAACAATGCTTACCCAAAATTTGGCTAAGTCTTGAAGTTGTCGATCTTTTTGTTGGTTATCAAAACTCTGTCGATCACCACCTAGGTTTTCATAACCTTTCCTTTTCTTGATGCTTACGCAAAATTTGGCAAAGTCTTGAATCCATCTATCTTTTTGTTGGTTATCAAAACTCTATCGATCGCCACTCAAGTTTTCATAACCTTTCCTTTTCATGACGCTTACCCAAAATTTGGCTAAGTCTTGACATTTCATATTTTTGTCTAAGTTAGGGAACCTTTTTCAATCCTCGACAAGGTTATGATAGGCTCTTTTTCCACTCGATATAAATGGAGAGGCTTTAATTTATTTTTTTAAGTTCAAGGCATCAATATATTTTGTTCCTCACTATCCCGCATGGTTCATGGTGGAACCGTCTCCTTTTCCCACGAAAACTATGAGAGGAATTTGGGATTTGGCGTTACCTCATATCAAATTCCTTATTGAAAAGAAGAAAAAAAAGAGTGTTAAGTATGATAGTGTCAGGCATCGAGCTTCAAAAATACCCTTTTTCAAATTCCTTGATGGAAGGAGAAGATCAAAAATCTTAAGTCTGATAATGTTAGACATCGAGCTTCGGCAATACCCCTTACCAAATGCCTTAAACAAAAATAACAAGGTCAAGATGGTTAAGTCTGATAACATCAGACATCGAGCTTCGCCAATACCCTTTGTTGAATTCCCTCAATGAAAGGAAGAGAAACAAAATGGTTAAGTCCAATAACATCAGAAATCATACTTCGGTAATGCCCCATACTGAATGCCTCAACCAAAAGAGGGAGATAGAAAATTTTAAGTCCGATAACGCTGGACTTCGAGCATAAGTAATGCCTCATACCAAATGCCTCAACCAAAAGGAGCTAGAAAAGTTTAAGTTTGATAATGTCAAACTTTGAGCTGCGGTGTTAAGGTGTATTCCTTAACATGAAGCAAAGGAAGAGGTAAGGTGAAACCCTGAACCTTGACACCCGAAATGGTTTCAATGTTTGTGGATTTGGTCTTAAGGATTTTTCCTTAATCAGTTTGATAAATATGTGGTAGAAGGAAATTCTGAAGGCCAGTTTCCAAAAAGGTTAAGTCTATCAATGCCTACAAAGAATCGATTCAGGCATCGCGAATCAGTAAGCTAGCTTACACCTTAACTCCAAGGTATGTAAGCGAAAAGGAGGAGGAAAGAATCCTGACCTCCAACAACTTAAATCAAATTTAGATTTTTACACTTCGATGTTTTGAGAGTTAGTCTAATGGTTTACAATGGAGTAAGAAATGTAGATGGTAAAAGGGTAAGGCCAATGGCCGAACCCTGATAAGTTAAAAGGAGCTTTAAACTTAGGTGTTTGGAGTTGTTTCTTTAAGTCTATCTAAGCTCTTCAAGTATGAGGTAAAGAGAATTAGTGATCCCTGACTCCCAGCAAGTATGATTGGAGGTGAAACTCCACCAATCCATGAGAATCTTGTATTGAATTTGGTTGACCAATGAATGTAAGCAGATCAATGACACGTGGAAAATGTTGATTTCCTTAATTGATTCACATCATTGTTGTGAATCATTAAGGTTTGATGACCCACGTTAAAGAGTTGTGTCAGCTAAGCAATAAACATCTACTCAAGGCACAATTTCATAAATCTTTAGGCAAGGTTTGGATTTATGATTCTGACATATGTAGGATATAAATACTAAGTGAAAATATCATTTCAGATCTTATCAATATCAGAGAAGAGGATTCATTAAATTTGGATGGCGGTGCAGGGTTCTATGCAAGAAGGCTTGATAGTGAAGGAAGAGCCAAAGGAGTATTAACTAAACTTGAATCTATAGGTCTCCATTTTTAAAACAACTAGCTCAGGAAAAGAATATGCCTCCCTAACATTGATACATAAAGAACCTTGAAGAATAACAATTTTTTCCCAAACGAATCACCAGCTTTTATACTCACATAAAAAATTTCATCTCAAATTTCCAAGACTAATATATCAAACTTAATGGAATTATATATCCCATTCCTATGCATTAATTGTGCATTCCTTTCTACTCTCTTTTTAACGGTCTCATATAGTTATAACAAAATATTCCATCAAGTTGTCAATATCCACTAGTACGTGAGCATTCACACATTAAAAAAAATTAACATAGTCCTCTTGAACAACACAACAGTTTGATTCACTGTACTAAATGCAAAATTGGAAGGGTTATTCTCTATCCTTCCTAAAACCCATAGTGATATTACAATGTAACAATATACATGCCCCTTTTCTTTCTCTTTTTTTCTCACAAATCTATAATATTCTTTCAATCAAATAAAGGGGTAGATTCTATGAAAATTTCAAAACATGCATTTATGTACATAAACATTCATTTATATAGTAACAAAAATAAACATATATTCCCTTGGTGTTTTTAACACAACCACCATATACACAAAACATATAGAGTGATATAAAGGAATACTCTCTTTTCAATAACATTTCCATGGAGATTTGCACATAAACTATTTACAAAAACCTTCCAAGGATAATTCATTCAATCCAAAAGCATGGGTTCCACCATAAGACAACACTAATCATGATCAAGCACAAGAATACTTTCCAAATTATAAGTTCTTCAAACCTACAAGTAAGCACATATGACTACTTTCTTTTATAGCCAATAGGGAGTGCTCACCTCCCAACCATAGGTTTTCTCACAAACCACCCCAAGCTAGGAGGTAACCAAGTATATACGGGTACACGCAATAGTAGCATAAACAATATATTTCAAAATAACACACACAACAAGATACTCCCATCCAAGATTGCACAATTACAAAATGATTCTATAAGAATCCAAAAATGGGGATAGATGCAGAATACACTACCACATGGGGAAACTAGTGCACAAGAATCATAACTAACATATCATTTTCATTCTCTTCCTTCACAAAAACCTAATTCTTCCATACTTCACATACCACACATCTTCCATACCATCCAACTCCATACACCCACACCACCATATTAGCTTGGGTACTCATACCCTTCTTTTACCTCTCCTTCTCAAAGGAGGAAATCAATTTCCCCATGGAAGTTCCTACTCATTCCTATCCCCTACAAAGGATGCTCTTCCCAAATTGGGTGAGCTTGTCCTCATACAACCCCAACCCAATACACATGTAAATGCAAGAACACATAGAACATACAAAGCATTTAACATAAACTTCCTTTTTACACCTTCATACAAAAGAGAAAGAAAAAATACCATAATTAGAATGAGGCCTACCTCAAATCCAATCCCAAATGGAGAAGAAGTTGAAAATCAGCTCCATTTTCCTCTTTTCTAAGCCAACTCCTAAGAAATAAAAACTAAGCAAAAGAACCCTTCCTTTGGCTTTCCAAAGGATTCAAATAGGAGTCAAGGTTTGATATCCCTTGAAGGAGAGGGTGACACATGTCACTTTATCATTCACTCCTATGGACACACCCCCACACAAGTTCTCACACATGTGTGAGGGTTACAGGACATAATAACCCATCCAAAATAACCCTAGACAGAATAACCTGGTCATAATAACCCATGGAAAAAATAATCCAGGGTCATAATAACCCAAGCCAAAATAACCCGTGGTCAGAATAACCCATGGACATAATATTTCCGTAAGAATATAGAGAAAGGAAAACAAAATTTATAAATTACATGGGTTATTATGTCCATGGGTTATTTTGACCATGGGTTATTTTGTCCATGGGTTATTATGACCCTGGGTTATTTTGTCCTTGGGTTATTATGATGGGGTTATTGTGTCCAGGGTTATTGTGGCCGGGTTATTATGTCCTAATACCATGTGTGAGAACTCCTTGGGAAGTGAAGAGCCAAAGAGTGTTCCACACTCAACAAGAGCTTTCATATCCCATAAATGAGATTTTGAAGCAAATACTCCAACTATTTTCCCAAATCCATCACTCTTCTTAATGGGTAATTAAGAAGGGTCACAAATTGTAGAAATCCAAAGATTTGGGCTTGATTTGACCCCTAACCCATAGGTAATCATCATAGGAGTTAAATAAGGGTCAGTTAACCCAATTTAAAGACTTATCCAACCATTTAAACTCACAAAAAGAAATTAAATTTCAAACATAATAAAATTAAATCAAAATGTCCCAAACTCACATAAAAATCCTAATTGGCTTCTAAAACATATATCCCATGATTAAACATTAAATATTTTAATTACAAAATAAAATACAACACAATAAGACTGTGGTCCCTCCAAATGGACCATAGTTGGTTGCACATGGCTATCACAATAGGGTACCCTTGGTTACCTCCAATCCCATTGGCCATGGGTGTGTACCTACACACTCAATTCCACATGTTAAAATATCCAATGCAAGATAACTAATAATTAAATCAATGACTCCTACATATGATTAACATAATGAAATCCTAAAATCAATAGCTTCAACATCCATAATTATTCTTTCTCTAGCAATTAACACATCTTATCAATTCATGTCTAGTCATGTTGTTGTTATAAAGAAATCACATCATCACCTAGTTTTAAATTTAACATCTTATCAATTCTATCTCATAGACAATTATCCATTTCTATCATGATAACTAGATCAACATGAGCATAGCAATTAAGGAAAGCATATCGTGCACATAACCTCCATAAGCATCATAAACAAGAACAAGTATACTATCCAATTTTTGTGATCAACCCAAATAGTCTAATACACATATAGTATCAAAAGTGCTCATATCAAAATATTAGGTCAAATAGGGTGTATCAAATAGTATGCCTCACATCCTCCCCCCTAGGAATGACCTTCCTCTTAGAAGTCATCGAAGAGGTGAGGATATAGGGCCCTCAAACATGAGGCATCCTCCCAAGTGGCTGCTACCTCATCATAGCGATCCCACTGGACCCTAACCTGGTTTAGCTCTCAACCTCGAAGGGCTAATGTTTGTCATTCCAAAATGCAGATGAGCTCCAAAGCTAACTGGTCATTCAACTCCACTTGTAGAGCATCCCAATCCAACACATGAGAAGCATCATGCACATAACATCGCAAAACTAATACATGAAACACATCATGGATATGTGACAGGCTAGGTGGAAAGGTTAGATGATAAGCTACGGGACCTATCCGCTCCAAGATATCAAATGGACCTACAAACTGTGGTGCAAGCTTAGAGCCCTTTCCATAGTGGATTGGACTCTTATGTGGTCATACTCAATCCCGAACTCAGAAGCTCCAATCAGTCCTCTTATTATTGGCATACTTCTTTTATCGATCATGTGCCTCTTGTAGACGTTGTCTAATCAAGACCACCTGCTACTCCATATCATATACCATCTTTGGACCAATAGCCACTCTGTCCTCTATCCTATCCCAACTCAAGGGAGTCCTACATGGTCTAACATATAATGACTAATAAGGTGGCATGCCCAAGGAACTATGATGCCCATTACTGTAGGAAAACTCAACCAAATACATATTCTCCTGGCGAGACTAGTGATCCATTACATACATACGTAGCATATCCTCTAACACTGATTCACCTATTTATCTATCCATTTGTCTCAAGATGGTAAGTTGAACTAAAGTTGAGCTAAGTGCCCAATGCTTGCTATAGTGATGTCAAGAATGTTGATGTGAAGAGTGAATCCCTATCCAATATAATCCTACGAGGGATTATGTGCAATCTAACAATGTCATTCAGGAAGACCCTTGCTACTACTGGAGCTGTGAAATTCATATGCATGGGTGAAAAATGTGCTACTTTGGTCAGATTGTCAACAATAACCATAATGGCATCATGGCAGTGTGAGGACAAAGGTAGACCAACAATGAAATTGATCGAGATGGTATCCCATTTCCACTTAGGAATTTCATGCGAGTAACGAAGTCATGTTGGGTGTTGGTGCTCTACCTTGACTCTCTAACACTCAAGGCATTGAGTCACAAAATCTGCAATGTCTTGTCACATCCCTGCTCAATGATATAGCTTCCTTAGATTGGCATGCATCTTCTTCACCCCTAGATGTGTTGCATATGGTGCCCTATGTGCCTCTAATAAAATGATTGTGTGAAGGTCGCCCACACTAGGTACATAGATATGCCCTCTATGATGCAGTAAGCCATCAGACTCTAAAGATATCCTGAAAACTTTCCTTCAAGGTCCCTCTATGACTGGATCTCCTGTTGAACCAACATATACCACTCGTCCTTTGGTAGGTGCTACAAAATCTAACTCCTCAAATCAATTCTCAATGTCATGGATGAAAGCTCATGTCACCTCCTACTCGGTGCATCTACAACCATGTTCTCCTTCCCTTTGATGTAATGCACATGAAAGTTGTACTCACATAAGAACTCCATCCAACGCCTTTGACGAGCGTTTAGATTTGGCTATGTGAATATGTACTGAAGGCTCTAATGATTTGAATGCAACTCAAAGTGATGCCTCAAAAGTAAATGCCTCCATTGAACTAGAGAATGGATTGTTATTGCTAACTCCAAGTCATGTGTAGGGTAGTTCAACTCATGGGTCTTGAGTTTTGATGACTCGTATACAATCACTCTACCCTCTACATAAGTATGACACCTAAGCCATCAATAGATGCATCTGTGCAAACCATGAAATGTGCTAATGGATCTGGGACTTCTAAAATAGGAGCACTAGTGAGATGCTCCTTGAGGGTCTAAAAGGCCCTGTCACATTTACTTGACCACTCAAACTTCTTCCTTTTCTGCTAAAGGGAAGTGATAGGATGTGCAATGATCCTAGATAAACCCTCTACAAAATAGTGGTAATAACCTGCGAAACCCATGATAATCCTAACCTCAGTCACTATAGTAGGCATTGGCCACTTCGTAATAGCTCTAATCTTCAATGGATCTATAGAGATTCCATCACTAGATATGATATGACCAAGGTAGTGGACCTCTAAACAAAAGAAAGCACACTTCGACAAGCTTCCATATAATTGATGCTCCCTTAAACATTGGAACACTTGTCACAAGTGACCCTCATGCTCCTCCTCAGTACATGAATAGATCAAGATTTTGTCGAGGAATATAATTGTGAATCGATACAAGAAGGTATGAAACAATTCATTCATGAGACTCATGAACATTGCAAGAGCATTCATCAACCCAAATGGTACCACAGTAAGCTCATAGTGACCATACCTGGTCCTAAAAGTAGTCTTGTGAATATCTGCCTCTATAATGGATAACTGGTGATATCCAGACTTAAGGTCAATCTTAGAGAACACTTTGGCTCCCTGCATCTGATCAAACAAATCATCGATTCTTAGGAGTGGGTAACAATTCTAGATCTTCACCTTATTCAGTTGTCTATATTCTAGATGCATAGACGAAGGGATCCATCCTTCTTCTTAACGAAGATGATGGGAGTGCTCCAAGAGGAGACACTCAGATGGATATGACCCTTCTCTAGTCAAGGTTGTCCTAATAAGATGTATAAATGATCCAAAGTAGAAATCACACTAAATGGAATGTTGAAGCTCTTTGATTTGACCTATAAAAGGGGGTGATAGAACTTAAAGAAAGCATAAAAATATTTCCATGCATGCACATAGAGATATCAAATAGATCATAAACATCTCTATGAATCTTGTGGACATACATAAACTTCTCAACTACAACATTTACCATACTCACTAGGTCAATTAGAACATTTTAAAGGTTTTTTTGGTTTATTAGGGTTTGGGTGTATAGAGGGCCAATATTGTATATGCCCATATTTAAGTGATAAATAGGGAATAAAATGATGGGATCATGGCCAATATCATTAAGAAAGGGTTGAGTTCAAGTATCCACCATACCCATCATAAAGGAAAAGGTAAAATGGAAGGAAGAGGGCCCATATTTAGCATAGGAGGGGTAGAAGAAGGATAATATTGTGAAATGTGAAATGAAATGGAACTAATGGAATTTATGTTGGTATGTTGTGGAAAATAATGTGTAAATTTTGAGGTTTTGATTGGTATGATATATGGACTTATTTCCTTTTTTTATTAACACTAGAAACATGAATGACATTTGATTCAACTAAATCTTCAATTAAGTGGCTTAAACACATAAATTTCTCGATGTCATGGCTAGGCACAAGGTGGTATTGAAAAAAGGTTTTAGGATCATAGTTCTTTAGAATTGGTTGGTTTATACCAAGATGATAGATGACCAACAACTACACCTAATTATTTAGGAGTTGTTGGAGAATAAAATGAAGTGGATCACACAACTATGTAAATTAGAAGATAATGTTGTGATTGCACTAATAAAGTCTTTGTTGAAGAAGAAGGTGAGGCTATTATGATAGATTTGACAATAGTTATAGATGTGTTCTTTTGAGAAAATATTTTTTTATTCTTTTTATAAGTTTTATTAAATGATGTAGAAGGCCCAAACAAAGAAGCATGATCTAGTGAGGTAAAATAAGGTGCCTCAAATCTATCCAATAACATGTTCATAATTGTAGAGGGCTATGTAAATATGGGGAAATGATAAATACCACATTAAAAGAATCATGTCCCTAATGAGAGGTTAATTTTTTTCTATGAAAACCCTCTGCATATTTGAGTTAGTGAAAACATATTATGTTTATAAAAATAATGATTGGTAATGAAGAATAAAATTAGTTTTTTTTATTAGCCCCTTGTTCGTAATGTGAAAGTGATGTAGGGGCCAACATCTTCCTTGAAATGTTGTAATAGTTAAATTATTAATTGATCATCTGATAATAAGCAAAACTAGTATAATGCATTGTATTTTAAAGATCTTGAAAAATGAAATCATTGCACAATTTGGTAAATGCAAACACATGGTTTTATAGATCACTTTTTCCATTTTAATTATGAAAGTGTGAGAATTCAAACCCAATGAGGAAAAATGCAACAAAGATCACAAGTGATGATAGTATTGTTTATTAAGGGGCTACACATAAGTAGAAAGTGAATTAAGTTGTTACAAACTACCTATGTTTTGTATTAACTAGTTTATATCATTAGGTCAAGAGTGTGAAGGGGCATACTGGAAGTGGCAATGATAGAGAAAGTAGTAGGAATACCTAGTATAGGCAAGGAGTATTGAGGCAAGTACTACAAAGGATTGATTGTAAAAATAAATGGAAAGAGTAAGATTGGGGAAAAACCTATAAAAAGAATAGGGTTTCATGCAATCCCAAAAGAGGGAGTTCCTACATTGCTAAGATGAACCATAAAAGTAAATAATTCCTAATATTTTTCATGTGAACATTTGGCATAGTTAGTGACAAAGATTTTTTTTTTTGTAATATTTGAATGTGAATCTTGTTATTGTTCAATAGGTGAGTCATTGTTGAGGATAAGTGTTAGCCCACAAAAAAAGGGATATTCTAGGTGATGACATAACATCATCTATATGGCCTCCAAAATGGGGCTTGCATCACATTGTGTTTGTGTCTTAGACAAAAAACACCCTGTTTTCTTGAGGAAAAAGTGGGGAGACCTTTCTTTTTCTTCTTCTTTGTGTCCTATTGTTTTCTTATTTCCTTCCCTTTAAGATTTTTCCTTCTTCCTTTTTCTCATTTCATTGGTTTGTTGGGTATATTTACTTTTGGTAGACATGTGGAGTTTGTCATTCAAGAGTACTTTTGATACATCCTAAAATCTTAACATGCCTTTTAGTCGGCCCGTTAGCGTTGTTCATCTTTGCATGCCCACAAGGCCATCTCTAAAACCATAACATAAATGGTGTGACATCACCTTGATGTACTACTCTAACTCTATACTAATGGTGACCTAACCATGTGTGTGCCTTTCCCCTTTTCTCCCTTAATTTTATTTTTCCTTGTTTATGTTTTTTGTTTCCCACTCTCATGCTCTAGAAATCTGAAATCATCTTGTGTTGTTCATGATCTATTAGAATATTTTTTTGGTATCAAAGTTTGTGAGTTGTAGTATGTGTTTTTCATGCACATTAGCCCATCTTTTTTCTACTTCGCATGCCATGATTGTTGGTTTAACTAGGTAGGTTTTTCCCTTTCTTGGTCACTCATTTTCTAGTTTTAGTGGTGTGCTTTTTATTTTTTATTTTCTTGCATGCTAGTTTTGGTTTGCCTTTGTGTATTTTTCCTTTTATTCGTTTGTGGTTTATTTCTTGTGTGTTAGTATATTTATTTTTCTATGTTTGTGTTTGTGTTTTGTGCATCTTGGTTTATTACTTACATGCCCTCATGGTTTTCCCATCATTCCCCTCTGATAGATCCATTTATTAGAGTTGGGAACTAATTTTTCCCTTGATGATGTCCCAGTGATGTCATCATTCCATCAATATTTTAGGGTTTTTTATCATTTATTTCTTGGAATCACATCCCCAAAATGTTGATGGTGGTATCCTCTCAAGTATACATAGTTCTAATAGGTTTGCACACTTAGAAAAATTTATATTCTTTTGGAATCAAAGTTTCAAAGTTTCCCTATCTTAATACCAAGTTAGTGGTCACCCCAAAGTTTGATGATAATGTGTTCTAGTGTTAATTCTTTTTAGGGTAATAGTTTCATATTTTCCCTATTTAAAAACCCAGTTAAAGTTCTTTCTCAAACCAAGTCCTAATAGTCTTTTGATAGTGTATTCCTTATTGAAGTCAAAGTTTTAAGGCTTCCTTATTTAGGTACCTAGTTAGTACCCCTTTTGAAGCACAATCATGATATATCTTGGTGTAGAATTCCTTATTGGAGTTAGTGCTTAAAATTTCTCTTATCTAAGTGCTAAGTTAGTGGTCACCCCAAAGTTTGACCTTGATGTTTCTTAAGTGTCAATCATATGTTTTTATGACATCAAACTTCCCTTCCTTAGAGTACTCATTAGTAGGCATCCCTAACTTATGAACTCTAACACTCCCTAGAAGGATTATCCCTTTAAATTAAAAATGATTGTACTCCCTATTAGGCAACTTTGTGATGTTAGTTGTGCTCTCATGGATCTTTGATTCTTCTCAATTTATTTTTGAAATTATGTGTAGTATAATGATATTTAGTGAAATAATTCAAGGTCTTGGATTGAATTGCATAATAACTTGATTAGAATATTAATGAATCTTCTATGTGATTAATAGTACTCATGCAAAGATAGCAATCCCCACCAAAAGAAAATAATTATGAGTATAAATGTTATTATTGTAATGAACAACTTGTTCATTAAAAAAAAATCATCAAAATTAACATAATTTTTTTCATCATGAATTTAAACATATTCAAATCAAATAATTAGATGCACATCATTAAGTAAGCAATGTGATATTCAATAAGAAATAAACTCATTTCACATTTAAATTTAAGTAAAATTTATTGGCATGTACACGTATGTAACTATCAATAAAGCATAAACCTTTAGATTGCATAGAGTTTTACATTCTTTTCAATATACATATGAATACAAAGAGTTTTTCCTTCATGAACAAGTCTTCAATAATATCCAACTACATGAGGGAGATCATCATTAGAGTGCTTTACTTCCAACCACAGAGTGACAATCCCCCACACACATTTCAACTAAGTGGCTTTACCCTTTGCAAGGGCAGTAGATAAAGGAGTTTGTAACCATATCATTCCATCTAATAACTAGTGTAGAGTATTGGGTCTATCACATACAATTTTCCATACAACCCTAGATACCCTCTAGCAAAGTATGACAATTTCAATTGGATGCAACCTATTAAACACAATGAACTGATAATGAAAACAATATTTGCATTACTTTGGACAAAGTTTTAAATATAAAAATCACATTCATATATGGATATGTGCATCATAGTTCACACACCTCTTTCTCAAACTTGTCATATAAAGAAATCAATGTTTTTCACATGAACACGTTGTTACATCAAACAATCATGATAGAAAAAATATAATCTCACTAATTTAAGAAAAATCCCAAGACAATTCTTAGGCCCTCCATATGTTAGGATTAGTACATTCCCATGTATCTTTTTGGCTCACAAAAAAATGTTTAATTTTGATTAGCAAGATTAGATGGGTCATCCTTCATGTAAGCCTATACAAGTAGTAATCTATATATATTTATATGTATATATGCATATTTATATCTATATACACATCTATATATGTTTATATTTATTAATACATCCATGTCAAATTTTATACACTTTTTACACCATAATCGGTTTGACCCCTTTTATCCAAAATCTCCTTTTTTCATTCCAAATTTGAACTTAGGATATACTTTAACATATAACTTCAATAATAGATATTGATCTTAAATGTAATAAAATGAAATATTTTAAAAAATCTCATACAAAACAAAATCTTGTGTCCTCTTTTGGTTTATAGGATAGTTTCCCATAGTCTTAAACTTGTTCAACTAGATAACCTATTATTCCTTTTGTTTGCAAGTAAAAATCAAGGTTTATACTTCTATTACACGTTATGCAAACATATCTATGTGTATATTTTACGTCTAATTATATACACCTACACATTCCCGCATGATTCACTCCTAATTTACCCAATGGTACTCAATATATTAAATGTACTTAGTCCAATGATTCTATACTATAAAAATCCCCTTTACTAGCAAAGCAATCAAATAAATTACATAAGTATTTAACAGTGATACAATAGTACAATGATAAATTCAAAGATAGATATAATGGAGTATGAGTAATAGATTGCACTACAATAGAAAAGTACTCAATTGGAGATTTGTATGACAAAGTTTATGCACTAAATTGCATTAGAATGCTAACATAAAATAAATAAGACAAAGTATATGCTTTTAGCTGCATTAGAGTGTTGATATAAAATATATATGACAAAGTATGTTCTCCTATCTACACTAGAGTGTTGATATAAAATATTATTGACATGGTATGTGCTCTTAGCTACACTGTAATATTGATATAAAATATATATGGTAAAGTATGTACTCTTAGCTATAGTAGAGTGTTGATATAAAATATATTTGACATAGTGTATGCTCTTAGCCACATTGGAGTGTTGATATGAAATATATTTGATAGAGTATGTGCTCTTAGTTGCACTATAATTTTGATATAAAATATATAATAGAGGTTTTATACCTGGAAGTGTTATAATTTGAAAAATTATCACTACTTCATTTTATGGCACCTAGGCCAAGAACAAACACATTTGTTTTCTTAAAAATTTATCAAACCAGTTGTTTTTACTATACGAAATCATCATACTATACTTAATCTTGAACAAAAAAGTAAAAATTTAATGGTTGGGTTGATTGGATTCCAAAAATTAACATATTATAAGTTTGGCTTACAATAGAGACATCTCCAAAACAAAACAATAATTACTCTTGATTCTAATGGAGAATAAAAACAACAATGTCATAGGGATTTTCATTAGCAAATAAATGTTTTCATGGAAATCTTATGAACTTCAAGAAATAATTATTTCAAGACCTAAAAATTTGTCTATGACTTGCTATTTCTCTCAACATCTAATAATAGTATGATGTACTTTTATTTGATGTTGGCAGATGGTTCAATTAACTTTTGGGTATTTTATTATTGCGCATATTGCATTTGTATGAATATGTGTATATGTTTATATATATTTATATACACGTATGCATATCTTCATACAATATATTTGTATTTATCTATAATATAGGATTGATAAAGAATAACCCATGGGAGGTATTCAGTATGCACCCAAGAAAATGGTGCTACAAACAATACTTACTTACAACTATAGGAGAGCTGATAAAAGAGATTTCATAGAGCCTAGGAAATGGTTCATACAATTTTACATACTACAACAATTTCACAAAGCAAAACTTCTTTCCTTGTATTCCCTATTTTCTTTTGCACATAATCTTTAAAAAATCTTATACATGAAACATATCCTATCTAAATAAATAAGAGAGAAAACCACACCTGTGATTCAACCTTTTTCTCAACTATTCTTCCCTTCATGTGCTCTCCTTTCTCATCTCCCAATTATATTCCTCTCATAATAATATTCTTCCCTTTTAATTTCTTCTACTCTCCCCTTCTTCTATGCCAAAATGACACATGACATTGTTTCCCTCGCATACTTCCACTTCAATGAAGTTACGGATCCACTCAAATTTTAGTTCCTCTACCTTTTTTCTAAGCGTTGATATGGAGTGGTGGCAAATCAAAAGATGTTGAAATAAATATTTAAGTAAATTAACTTATTATTTGAATTTAAATTTTTTGTGCATGTTTTTTTATTTTATTTTTAAATTTAAATATATATCTTTTATATATTTTTTATAATTTTAATTTAATCAAAAGCAACCTTTTTCATTTTAAAATAAACAACCTAGAGAGAAAAGAAATAACCCTCCTTCTCAACCATTCACTATTCAACTAGCAACTAAAATAGGATAACCTATAAATGACACAAATACATATCTATTTTTGTAACTGAAATGCAACAAACTTGACCTTTTTAAACTAAAAGTACTAGTCAAGCTATCTATGAAGAAACTGACAAAGATAAAACTTGGAAAACCATTACTTTTAATAGTGATGACACCTTACGTGTGTATGTGGATATTTGATACTTGGTGGCATGGTAGGGTAACTCACTATCTCAATCTACCACTATGTATCTGATGATGCTCTCCCTTCTCTTCTAGGAGGGGGAAACACTTCCCTACATTCACTTGATCATCACAAAGTAGTTAGTCCATAAATCATAATCATACCATGACCTGACTACTAAACAAAAATAATATTAATGATTAAAAAAAATATTCCCAATTCTTATATTATAGCATTGACATCTATAATTAATTATGAAATAAATCATAAATTTACATTTGAATGGTCGAGCAATAGAACTATAGATTCTCACATTTTAAATCTATATTATAAAAAAATCAAAATAAATACGATAAAATCTAGGTTATTAAAGTATTCAAATATGGGGTGTGATAATTATCCTACTTCAAAAATGTTATATCCATGGACAAGCATTGCAAACATTGATCTTGGACATGTGGATATCAAATAATTCATACAAAGAGTCAATATTTAGAGAGACAAAATCTTCATGGCATAGTGCATGGTGAAGTCAAGATTAGTCCAAGCTACAACCTTCCCAGTTTCATTACAGTCTCTTGAATTAATGTTGGCATGTGCTAAGGTCTATAATCAAAGATAAAGGAAAGTGTTTTCCCTTGCTGGAAAAACCATATTAGACATCAGTTCAAATTTGATTGAGAGAGTATTTGGACACCCTACATATGCACAATATGATAAAGTCAATATGGATTCATTAAGATACTATGAGAGCCACAGTTCTCAAAAAACCAACTTTATGAATGAAAACTTATTGTTGCATAGAAGAAAATCAATAGTTAAAATGGCCAAGGTCATTCACAAGAGTGAATTCCAAGAGGATCCAAAGGATATGTTCACCCTCCTTAGTGAATTATTTGGGCTAACAATATAAGGGAATTATATCCCCAAATAGTATCCTTTATTCTACAAATGTGTGATGCTAAGAGGATAGACTATGTCACCCTAATTAGTGATACCCTACATGAACGATTTTTAGAGATAGGGGAAACCAAAAAATTCCACATGAACTTATACTTGGTATACATGTTGGGTCATCAAGAAAACTTCCATGGGATCATAAGGTTTGAACTACATAAATGGGGGAGACAAAGGTCTATGATCATTACCCACAACTGAAGTTAAAAGAAAGCTAGAAACACTACAATATGGTTAATAATTCATCTATGCATGCTATAATAAGGTTTTTGGATAATTATTATGCTAAGAGGTTTTATTTGAAGAAAAAGAGGTTATGGATTTTTTGGGATTTGGTTTATTCAATTAAAAATCTTCTACATTGGGCTAGGTGGATTCCATAAAGCCCCCTACAGACTCCCCAAGTACCCAAGTGATAAAACCATTTTGTTAGATATATGTAGGTAGGTGGTGGAGCTCCAAAGGTTTATTGATAACAAGAACAAAGCTATAATATGTTTCCCCATCAAATTTGTATATTACTCCTACTCAAGCATCTAGAATGTTAAAAATGTAGAGTTGGAAATGACATATCTAACTATGCATCTATATGAGGCCAAGGAGAAATTTGGTCCTATTGGAAAGATTGGTCCATTGATTGGGTCATTTTTTTTGCACATGCTATACATCAAATAATTTTGAGAAAATAGCCTCAATGAGCATGATGTAAGAGTCAAAGATAATTGGGGAATGTCTCTCCCTCTAAAAAAGTGATGGATTGGAGAAGGTTCCTAAGACAATGCATGAAGATGGAAAGGTGTTGAACCCTTCCTACAATAAAAATAAAATATATAACCAACCCATAACTAGAGTGGATTATTTAGTGCTTTAATACCTCTATTTAAACT
The DNA here is from genome assembly GCA_007258455.2 of Sequoia sempervirens. NCBI lineage: Eukaryota > Viridiplantae > Streptophyta > Pinopsida > Cupressales > Cupressaceae > Sequoia > Sequoia sempervirens. The sequence continues at coordinate 47,722 of VDFB02252111.1, forward strand.
AGGAAAAAAATGGTTGAATCACCCTTTCTTTATGGATGATCCTCACCCAAAGAAACCTAAGTCAACTCAAGTTCTTACAACATGTAAAGCATAAGGATAATATTCCAAGGATATATAGAAAGGGCAGGAAAAGAATAAATGGAAAAGAGGAAAATATCCTAGCATACATATAAATATGACAAGTGATGAAGAGGGAGGAGAAGAAAAACCTTATAGAGAAGGATCAAAACCAAAGCTACTATTGGAACACAAGAAGGAACTATAGAATTTTTTTTTGTATCACCAACTCCTCCCACTCAAATCCTTATTATGTCACCTTCCCATTCCTCTACTTTACTCAACTCAATTCACTACCCTCATTCATATAACCCTCTTAGAGAAAAACAAAAGACAAGGATAAGGAAATTGCAAAGTATATTAATGTGAGCTCGGTGCAAGACATTGTGTCTTCCTTGGAGGAGAGACCACATATTCCTAATAATATTTTGACACATTCTACTCTCTTCTTTAGATACAAGGTCACAAATATCCTACACCACCTCCAAGGCAAGAAAATTCTCCTATGAAACCTAATCTACCCAACACAAGTGTGGATCCATCTACTGTTGATTCAAACATGGATGTATGCCAAGCTCCACAATCTAAAAGATACAAAGAGTATACTAGCATGCTTTAAAAAAAAATTCAAAGGTGATAGGTATTCTCCAAGATAAACCTATGGAGAAGATATCCAAGGCCTTATCTACCATCTCAGTGGATGAACATGAAGTAAGGACTACACGAGTGATATCTTAATGTGTATATAAAGATGAGGGAGAAATGCAACCTTAGGATTATCATGTATAAACTATCAACCTAGGTCATTAGACCAAAGAGGGAATTCCTCAATGATTTGTTAGCTTCCATAATAAGGATGGCAAAACCAAAGCACAACTCCAAGCTCAAGTGAGTGAACTCAAGACTTGCATCAATTACCTAGTAGGGCCTATTGATGGTAATTCCCTTATTCCTCCCACTATAAATTTTTTAGATAAGGGAAAGAATTTTCAAGATGTAGGTGGAGTAATAAGTGCCACCACATGGAGGAATTAATTGTAGGAAAAAGGTAGTAGACTGATCCAAGAAGCAACTAGTGTTATCATAAAGTGAATGATGATGTATGTTCCTTGACAGAGTTTGAATAAACTCTATCTAAAAGCTCACTACATTGGATGACAATATTACTATGCTAAAAAGGATGGCAAGGACCCCACTAATAAAATTCTAAGGAAAGCAAGTGGTGACAAATGGGAGTCTTGAATCACCAATGCAATGGTATCAAGCCACCAAAAATAGAATAAAGGTTATTAAAGAGTGCAAGTGCAAGTTTACAATCAGGAAGGATGTTGTTGCTAAAACAATGACTAAAATTAAACTTTTTGTTAAGGCCTTACCATATACCTTCTAGGAGACTTCCAACAAGGTATTTTTAGTTGAGGTTATAATTAAAGAATTTATTGGGAATACTAGGAAGTTGTTAATTGAAAAAATCGTTGATAAATTAATGAGAGTTAAAGGCAACCTTAATATCTTTCAAGATAGGGTCATGGAGATCAAGGAGGTGATTAAATCTAAAAGAACACTAATATCCAAGAATATTGGAATTTAGTACACAATCACCCCAACTTCAACCTCTTTCAAAAAACATTGAAGGGATTCTAGGTACATTTCCCAATGCAATAAATATTCTTTAAAATAACTATGTGAGATGGGAATTTCTATTTGTCCCTCATGTAAAGGCACCACCCTTCCTATGGATGTGTATACCCCATAGGTCTGTTTTGAGAATTTTAATATTTATTTTTAGTAACTTATGTTGGAAATTACAACTTTGGACCTAAGGGTCAAAGTGGGTTTGAGTCATCCTATTGAGTTTGTGGTATTTTTTTTTGCACCCAAGGCTAGCCATTTATAGCTCTCTTATGGAATTGGTAATGGTTGTTGGAATTTTATTACTAGAAAACTATTAAATTTTTAGTGTGGAAATCTTACTAAAAATTGTAATCTATTTATTCTTTCAAAGTAATAAAAGGATCATGCATGCTATTTTTGAATTCTCTCAACCTTAGTAGTGGTTTGTTTTACTTTGTTTCTTTAAGAGTGAATAACTTGGTAAAATCTTTGTTAATAATCTTATAATAGACTTATGTATAAAATATGTGCAAATAATATGGTGGTTCTAATGTATTCAACTTAAAATATTTTTATGCTGTGATTTTCCTCAAACTCATGTACTAGTGTTGTGAATGATTGTGTGAATACTAGTCATTTCAATATTGGTTGTTTTAATTTCATCAAATATTTCAAATCTAAGGAATAAATATTAGCTTATCATTGTCCATTTGTTTTATGTTTATTCTTTATAAACCCTAACCCTTTTTTATCTTTGTTATAGTTTGATAGTTTTAGGGTAAGCCTGTAATATATTAGGGTGGATTAGAAGCAAGTTAGATAGGTAGTTTCTCTCCTAATTTTTAATGATTTAACCTTTATTTAATACATTTTAAGTTCATGATTATAAGTACTTGTCTAGAATTGATTTTATCATCAAAGACCCCTTATTAAACAAATCACATAGAACACTTAGTTGTTCTAACTCATTCAAGACCTAGCTAAAAGGAACCTTGGAGCTGACTCATAGGAGGATCTCTTAGCTTTTTAAGAAAAGGAGTGTTTATCATTCTACTCAAAGTTGGTTATGCTAAAACCACTATCAACATTATGTATCCACGTCACCAATAAGATGAGATTGGAAACCTACTAAGTGCTTATCTAGCTAATGGATCTACACCTCGACTCTAATGTCAAGGGTGACCTTATGATCAAAATCTATCCTTATATCATGAAATATGGTAGAGGGATATGTAGGTAAGGATAGGAGGGTTGTAATAGTTGGATCATATAAAAAATTATAAAATTCCATAGTAGTGCAAATAAGACTTTTCTAGTGTTATGTGAAGAAGACATTTTGAATGCTTTTTTATAACACCTACAAACAATTTTACAAGAGTAAAGAGATTGGGTTGTGAAACTCATAAAGTGTTAGAGCAATGAATGTCAAAACACATAGAACTATAAAATGATAGCACATCAGATTCACCAACAAGTTAATAGTTGCAAATTATTTTGTTTACCATGTGCCTTAAGTTTACAACTAATCTATATCATTTAGACAAGATTAAGTGAAATGAAATGTATTTGTGACTATGGTTTAAAAATTTAATCTATTATTATTTTAACAAAAAATAAATTAAATCTTGCATATAATGAACTCTCCTTCCTATTTAAGTTATGCTAACAGACAATGAGAGAGTCAGGTTTATTAAAAATTATTAATCATTGTAACCTCACTAAAAAAACAGAAAACCAAACTCATAACACAAAAGATGAGTTTGATAAGTATCTAGCAATTAGTCTTAAAACCTCACTTCCATGAATATCATCATTATGTGTACAAACTTGTGTGATGTATTATCATTAAACTTAGGTACTATCATCATGCTATTGTGATGTCATCCAAAAAACTCATAAAACTCAAGTTTTTAACTATATTTTAAACTCGCATAATAGGAAATATGAACAATAAGAGAATCAAACTAGAGCATAAAATTATATAGATTTAATAAAAATGAAGCTAAAGTCACAAAAAATAAATGAAATAATAAAATACCAAATAAAAGGGAAGATAATGGGAAAACCTTCATGTAATTGTAAATCTTGTAAACCTATAGATTGAACAAGAAAGAAGGTTTTGACTACTCACAAGCTTACTACAAATGATCAAGCCTCTATTTACCTTTTACATCCCACGTGCAATCAATGATGTAGATAAAATAGAAGAATTATATGCACCTAGCCTAAGTGTGTTTAGGACAAGTGAAATATTATAAATATTACTCCTAGGTCTATAAGAAGCAATAAAATAGTGTGTGTGATTATCAAAATGAAATGAGGAACCCTAAAAGTTCCAAGATCACTAAAGAGGTCATAAAATGTAGCTAGAAAAGGGAAATAAATAGTAACGCTTGAATAAAATCACCTCACACCATGAATGAAAGTGAAACCCTACAAAACACTATAATAAATATACTTGCTAAGATGCTATAACATCAAGGAAACCCAATTTTTTAAATAATATTCTCAAAATCATTTGAAATTTTGGTAATATTGCTAATAGTAAATCACATAAAAAAGATGAAAAAAATATAATTATTGCAAAGAGTGTAGTTAGATGGACTCTTGAAATGTTAATTTCTTGTTCTTTTCAAAATTTGTTCCAAAACAAAAGAAAAAGAGGTAAGCAATTTGAACTATCCATTGGGATTTGACCTAGGTTGGTTACAAAACCCGATCATCAAGAGAAAAGTGATTTCTTTTAAAAATGGTTGTTGTATGAATAAAAAGTTAGTGGATTCTAGTGTGTCACCTTGGTATCCAAGTACAAAAAATCACCTAAATGATTGTAATGCCAACACAACATGAGATAAATATAAAAGTGGCATTGGTTATCAAAAAAAGAGAAAAACACATGAAAACAAAAGTTGGCACCAAGACAAGAAAAGGCTAAGGCAAGGTTTGTTGAACACCCATAATACTGAGAGGGGTGGTGAATCAATATTCCCTTAAACCATTTAAACATTTAAACATTCAATCCTCATAGCATATTCAATTTGTAGTAATGAAAGAAAGCATGAAAGCAACCAACAAGATCACATAACACATGAACATCAAATTTTTTAAGTGGAAAACACAAAATGAGAAAAACCACAGTGAGGGTTAGCTCACAATATATTATAACTGATTATAGTATATTACAAAAGTGATCACTACAGTTGGACTCACTACTCACTAAAAGATAGAAGAGATTGGTGGTTCACAACCAAGATTCAACTGTTACAAATGCATCTACAATATGTTGGGATACAGTTCCATTGAAGCTCAAAATATAGAATTTACACACTTCATATTGATCTACACTAAAACTCTACTCTACTCTGCATTCACATCAACTAATTCTCATCATCCTATATCCTACTCAAAACATCAAAAAAGATCTTACATATATATCTACTTCATCCATAAACATCTACAGCATCAATTAGGTCAACCTAATTAGATATAATATATAAAATGTAACTTGTTGGATCAACATCCATTCATGCACACTTCATGACAAGATTCAAAACTCATAGCAATTCAAAATAGGTTAGCATGGACCCAAAATAGATCCCACATAACAAGTCATCACCTATCCAAACTCCGCAACACATAAAACTAATTAGGTCAAAACTGATAATGACCTAATAACAAAATTTACCAATTGTTCACCCATATTCAGACACACGGACCTCCAAACTCTATACCATTTGGAATACACACTCTACTGACATCTGCCAACATCTCCACAAAACCATAAAGCCAAAAACCAATCTGTAGAGAAGTGCGGATTCATCAACACATATGCACTAAACTAAAAAACACTTGTAGTTGCCATTTCGAACTTTTGTTACTTATAACTTCCACACCTCAAGCCAAAACAAGATGAAATTCTAGATTTAGGCTCCTCTAATATCCAATAAAGTTGTATTAGAAGCGTAGAGCAAGATCTTGATCAGCGGACCAATGCGGACCCAAAAGTTGAATGTTTGTACACATAATTTACCTGTATTGACACTGAGCCAAGTTTCTCTTCATTTGTCCTCACCGAATCAAACCTTCTTGCAAATTCTCACTATATTACCATCTCAAAACATGTTTAAGATATACAAATTGATTTGTGCCATGGACTTCATACCAGAATATAATGTTGACATCAATGACAACACTACAATGCATAATTGTACACGTGCACTCATTCCACATGCTCATGTTGTCAACAAATGCATCAATGACAAACTCCTTATCCTTCCAACAATCTCCCCCTTTGTCATTGATGGCAACATTACAAAAACATCTCCAAAATTATTCTTCCCCTTTGACATCAAGGGAAAATGGTGCATACAATAGTCTTCTTACATATCAGATCGAGTCCCCCTAATGAATATATACATGTATGCAAATTGAAAAACTAAATTGACTCCCCCTAGGAGTTTTATCCAATAAAAATTGAGCTAAAAATCTAACTTATACCATCTGCATATGTACACAAGAGTCTGAAATAGGAAATTGAAATGTATAAAAAGAAAAAACATTGTCACCTAGACGAGGAAGTTGACTCTTGCAGCTTTGCAAGATGATCTTGCCATTCTTTTTTTCCATCCTCCCAAACCTTCTTAGCAATGCCAAGCATTCTGCTTTGGGTTTCCAATTCCATCAAGCATTCTTCACCTTCTTCCAAAGTGTTGGGTACCATATTAAGTTTTGTAGCCTTATCAATACTAGATAGTGCACTAGAGACAGATATGAACTTTGAGTTCACCATATCCCTTAGGTTCCCACACCGCATAATGATCTTCTTCTTATGTGCTTGTAGTTGGAAGAACTACTCGTGTAAATTCTCAATTGTTGACCTTTTTGCTTCCATCTAGGTCTTGTGCTAGATCATATGCATTGGAAGCCCTATCAATCTATGACTCAATTGAGTCCATTTTGACTTTAATTCTCTTTGTGGCTTTGATCCACTTCATGCAAAATTGGAATAAGGCTCTGGCCTTAGCCACACAATCCTATGCACCTTTGAAAATTTCTTGAAATTTGTTGTGTGCATGGGCACACTCTCTCTTATCTCCATCAATCTCTTCACTTATCTTTTTCTCTACTTCATTTTCTATCTTTCCTTTCAATCCACTGGCATATTCTTTAAAAGAATCAATCAAAATTTTCAAGTTTTCCATACTAGATAATGAATTATCAATGGTTGCACTAGGTTTGGCCTCCTCAATCAATTCTCCACTCTTTTGATGTGTCTCAATTATTTCCTTCCAAGAAGATGTGTGGAAGACATCTCCTAGTTGAAGCTTTTGGATTGGTGAGATCTTATCCAAATCAACATTTCCTTGTTGCATGGGCAGTTGTAGCAGTTGGGCGGACACAACAGGCAAGAATTGCAATTGCATGCTAAGTAAATTTTTTAGAGAATCTCTGAAGGTTCCAGAAGATTCATTATCAATCTTCACATCTCCCTTTGCAATCTTCTCTTTCAACTCCTTCTCTTTGTCCTTATCACCAGTGTTAACTTGTGTCTCTACTTCTGTCTTTCCTTCTGCATCATTAGAGGCATCTTCCTTCTTTTGTTCATCAGTCTTTTCTACATTGTCTTCACCGGTAGCCTGTTATGTGTTATCCAGAGGGATGTTTCTCTTCGGTTAGTCTTAAACACTCTCAATATGTGTTTTAGTTACCAAAGGGGTAGAAGTATCCTCCTTTGCAATTTATTCTTTGATAGTCGCTTCCTTTTCAACATTCTCCTCTATACCAACATTTTCCTTTATAGTTTCTTCCACACCTAGAAGAACATTGTCTCGTGCATCACCAACATCTATCTCATCCTCATGTCGAACACCATCATGCTATACATCTTCTTCATCATTCACATCTGAAGCAGGCATCTCTTCATGCATTTCTTCTTTATTCTCCATGGTCATTCCCAATTTTTGTGCTATCTCTACAACCTTCTCTTCAACCTCTTTCTGAAGCCTTTCACGTTCATTATGATAATTGCTCATGAGGTTAGTCACTCTTTGCTTCATCTGGAACTCCTTTCTGCATACTTTAGCCAATGAGGCTTTATTATCATTGGATAGAGATGCACAAAAATTTTCCAAAGCAAGGTCTTTTATCTTTGCTTCTTCCTCTATAGCCTCTTGTCTTCTTGCAAGTAGTATATCCCATAGATCTTTAGACATTTGCTTCTCAATGTTTTGCATATTAACTTCAAGTTTTATTTTTTTACAATAGTTTCTATAATGATGGCCTTGTCCACCTCATCAACATTATCATATAATGTTGCAATTTCTTCTTACATCTCATTCTACACAATCTCAATAAATAGAGCATCCAATTTCATTGGACTGCAGGTTCTTACTAGAGGTTTCTTCTTTTGTTTCTTCTTCTCTTCCAATGTCTTCTTCTTGCTAGCTTCTGCCTTCTTCTCTCTCATGTGCATTACAAATGCTTTTTCATTTTCTACTTCCTCTTCTTCATTTGTATCCATGATGTCAACTTTCTTCGTCTTTGAACTTGCTTCGCTTTGTGAAGTTTCACCTTTCCTCTTCCAGACCAATTGAGGTCCTTCTTCTTCTTCTTCATCATCATCCTCAATGTTTACTCCCAAGTACTACTCCATTTTGGATTTTGTCTTCACTCTCATTCTCACTGGGCCAGTTTGTTGTGCTATCAGAGCAACCTTTTCCTTCTCAAGCCTCTGTTGTTGTTTTATTGAAGGGGTTTTCTCTTTCACTAGAGCATTTGTATGTTTTGCAAGGGTACTTGTCTCCTTTCTCTTTGTTCCATTGGATGAAGGCATAGTCCCAAAGGACTTTTGAGCAACCTGAGGAGTGGTAGCTTTTCTACTAGATCTTCTTGCACTTGATGATCCTCTCAAAGCACCAAACATAATGTTAGCCTTCTCCACCTGTTCTTTTGTGAGGCCCATAGCCTCCGCAAATTGCATAGTCATCTTTTCAATAGTTTTCTTTACTTCTTTTTACCTATGTTCCATGTGCACCTCCATGGATTTTTCTTCCTAAGTTCCATATCTTTGTTCAAAGGTATCCTTTGGTTTACTTAGCATAAAATCTGTTGAGGCAGTGATCTCTTCTTCTATTATTTCATATCCCATTTTTGGGATCCATACCATCCTAGGCTCAATAGCATGTATGATGCATTTATCCTTGGAGACCATGAAGATGATATCTTTCTTATACTTCTCCACCATTTTCTAGGGAATCCTCTCCCTTTCTTGCATCCTCTTCTGAAACATTGCAAAAAATGCCACAAGTGCATCATCATGTGCCTTAGCATCTCCCACTAGACCTCTTAAAAAGTCTCTTATTTGGTGTGCAATAGGTCTTCCTTTCAACCATACCGCACTCTTTGTTTTGGGGAGTTCTTTCAAGAAGTAAAATAACAAACATATGGCCAAAGTTCCAAATTTAAAGGGATACCTGGGATCCTTTATCTTTTGTAGATTCTCTATATTTAATTCTACAATAACAAATATCAATGCACATGCCAATGTTAAATAATAAAAACCCTTAAGTGAAATCCTTGTTAAGAATTTTATTACCAAAAATACTGTTTATACTTAGACACCTTAGCTCTGTCATTTGTATATAATGGAACTTCCAAAAGACCTCATTTGTTTTCATATCTTGTCGAGATTGGGCCTAAAAGAAGTAATGCAATGTTCGTTGGTTTCTCGCAAATGGCTTAGAGCAACAAGACTACTTACAAAAATTAAGTGCTATAGCTCTAACTTGATAGACCAAAATGACAACAAGCTTTTGCAATTTTTTCTTGAAATTGAAGAATTGTGCATAGACTTGTTGGATCTCAGTTGTGTTTATAGTTTGTCCTTGATGTCAAAATCCCTTTCAGTTGGTTCTCTTTGATGATCAATCTCAGTTTGGATCTTTATGCTTTATTATGGCACTTCTTTAATGCCTCTTGGCTATTACAGACAGTTACTTGTTATGATTCAAATTCATGGTGATGAGGTCTCTGGTTCATGTTATGAATGCTATTTCTTTGACTGACAGAGTTGATAGATGGTTTCTTTGTCAGGATGGTTCTTCTTGCCTACCACAGGTGTATTTCACATGATTACAAGCCATTTGATTACATTCCTTGAACTCACATTTTTGAAGGCATTATAGTTACCTTGATTCTAACATCTCATTTGTCTAATGGTATTGGTTGTTTCTCTTTTAGGCTTACACTTATCGGCGTGAGAATGGCAGGGTCTCCCCGATCCATTTTGAAATGTCTGTGTTTCCTTTCGGCAAGAAATTTTAGATGTCATGGTGATTGAATTTAACATACAGGTTACATTCCCGTTGTCTTGGCGACCGGCACAAGAAAGGTTATTTCGGCAAGACTTATCTTTGGTTTCGGCGACAAAAAAATGTTATCTATTGGCATATGTAATACCGTCGGGATAAGGTCTTATTGATTTCCTTATGTCTCCCCGACCTGCTTCAGAATGAGCATATCGGCAAAAGAAATCATCCTCGAGGTAATGTCATAGTGAGTCTTTCTTGTCTTACCGACTCGTGCTCAAAAGGTTCTATCTATTTTTTGGGAGGAGTCTCACCGAACAACTCTTTGAGAGAACTTTAGCCAAACTAAGTGGTATCGGGCTGAGGTCTTGGCGATTTCACTTGGTCTCACCGACTAATGCATGTGGAAGTCTTTCAGCAGGAGTGTTGTATTTGGCATGTGGTCTCACCGAAGACATATTGTCTCACCGACCGTGTACAAAAAGGTCTTATCGACAAAGTTTTTTTCATCGGTATAATGTCATAGCGAACCCTGTGGGTCTCACTGATGGAATACATATGGACCTTCGTCGGCATAAGATTTGGATTGTCTCAGCGACACACAAGTGGATGAATACTTTCAGAAAGACATGGTGTGCTCTACAAGAGGTCTCCCTGACTTTGATATGTCTCGCCGATGGAACACAAAAGGTTTTCTTGTTGGCATAAGATCTGACTTGTCTTAGCAATACACAAGATGATAGGTGACTTTCTGTATAACGAAGATATCTATATGAGGTCTCCCCGAAAGCGATATGTCATGGCGACAGGAATGATAACGTGAGCTTTCGGTAAGACACAAGATGCTCTATGAGATGTCACCCCGACTACACATTGTCTTGGCGAAGGTGGTTGAAGGACACATCTCAGTGAAAGTGTCCTCTTGTCTTGGCGACTTGGAAATGATAAAGACTTTCGGTATGACACAATATATTCTACGAGAGGTCTCCTCGATGACGATATGCTATAGTGACTCTCATAAGGTAGAAGGATGCATCGACGAGAGAATCATAATGTCACAGCAACACACAAGGGATAAAGTCTTTCGGTGAAACTTAATGTAATCTACATAACGTCTCTCCGACAACAGAATGTCACAACGACAAACAAAGGGATGACTGACAGTGATAAAGTTGCTTTCGGCATAGGTATTGAATTGTCACAGCGACAAGTTTGTTCACGATGGCTCTCGGCAAAACATTATGAAGTCTACAAGAGGTCTCTCCGATATTGTTTGGTCACAGCGATAGTGAATGAAACAAAAGGGTGTCTCGGTGAGAAAGATTCTATGTCTCAGCGATTGGAAAGAACAAAACATATGAGCTCTCGGCATAACATAATGTAGTCATTATGTCTTCTCCCCGACTCTAATGGGTTACGGCGAAAGCAAATAAGGAAAAAGAAACTCAGCTCGCATAAGGTCATAGCGAATCACAAAGAACACATGGTGACTGTTGTCTCAGTGAATGATTTTCGAATTCTCATACACTGTGGCCGGCATGGATTTTCTAAGTATAGTTGCATGCAGACTTCTTTGGTTGGTATCGAATCTCTGGAAAATATTCTCTGAGATTTCAAAGAATATGATTTTCTGTTTATGGGCTGTCATGACTTTGATGAAAATCTTTCAGTTACAATTTGAAGTCTCCTGATTCAGCGCAAAAATTAAAAGCTCTATGGATAGGCATTTCTCTAATTTTTACCATCATCTACAGTTCATTATGAATCAGCTTCAGATTCTAATAATAGCAAGAGAGTTTCAGAATCTTGTGAAAAACGCTTGTTGAAGATTTCTTGATAACAGACATACTTGAAATGTATATATATAAACCTGTGTTGAAAACATAAAAGGTTGGTGATTGTAATTCTGGGATATTGTCCTTAAGGTTTTCTATAGATGAGAAAATAGAGAAATATGTGCTTAACTGAAAACAAAGAGATCCTCTGATATTATGAATGTAATTCTGAAATTTGAGTAAGGGGTTGGTACTCCTTGAGATTGGTGTCTCTAAATGAGGGGTTGGTGCTCCTTGAGTTGGTGCTCAGAAATTAGCCTATAAGGCATTATTAATAGTGGTTTTGAAGATTAAGCCAGTAAGGCAGTTTAGGAGTGGTTTT
>VDFB02252112.1:0-34638 GCA_007258455.2 Sequoia sempervirens
CCTAGATTGCGGAATTTACCGCTTTAAGTCATGAACCTCCTAGTTCTTGAATGGTGTCCCATTATCTTAGATAATGGCTTGTGGAATGCAGTAACGATGAATAAAGATAATTCGCGGGATGAATTTTGAGATTTTGCTTCGGTGATATACATCATGGGTGTAGCTTCCACCCACTTTGTGAAGTACTCAGTTGCAGTTATAATGAATTTGTGGCCATTGGATGAGGTGGGTGTGATTTTCCCAATGAGATCGAGTCCCCACTGTGAAAAGGGCCATGGTGTGATAATCAGGTGAAGCTCTTGAGCTGGAGCATGGATGTGGTCCCCATGCTGCTGACATTGTAAACACCTTTTAGCATGATCATGTTCTTGTATTTTCATTGTGGGCTAGTAATACCCCATCCTTAGCAGTTTCTTGGTGATGGTCATTCCACTCGAGTGCGAACCACATATACTGTTGTGTACTTCGGTTAGAGCGGTTAACATCTCCTTAGTGTTTAAGCAGTGTAGCAAGGTACCCCTATGCTTCTACGGTATAAGGTATCACCTAGGATGAAAAATTTGGATGCCTTTTTGACAAAGGTTCTTTTTAGGTTTGATGGGAGGTCAGCGGGTGTGACTCCTATTTGAAGATATGTATAGATGTCATCATACCAAGGATCGCCTACACCAATGATTTAACACACATATTCTAATTCTAGTACCTCGAATGTGGGGACGAGAAGTTGCTCAATCAGAAATTCATATTTTGGCACGTTATGAGGGATGTTAAATAGAGACCCAATTGTAGCCATTGCGTCAGCTGCTTTGTTGTTGGTTCTTAGAATCTGCTCAAATGTTATGTCAATGAAGGATTCCTTTAGAGTCTCCACCAATTTCTTGTATGGAGTGAGCTTGTCATCCTTGGTCTAATATTCATTATTGACCTAATTTATGATCAACTGAGAGTCTCCATATACCTTGAAAGCTATGATGTTCCATTGCACTGCTATCTTGAGACCTATGGTTAAGGCCTCATATTCTATAATATTATTAGTGCAAGGAAATGCCAATTTGTATGAACTCAATATGCAATCCCCTTGTGGGGTGATGAAGAAGATACCAGCTCATGATTTGTGTTGTGTGTATGAACCATCGAAGTATAGTTTCCAGTGATCAGCTACATTGAGATTAAAAATGGATTCATCTAGAAATTTTGATACAAGAAGGTTTTCAGAATAAATGGGTGCTTTTGCTAGTTGATCTGCAATAACTTGACCCTTGATGGCTTTCCTCTCTACATACTCGATATCATACTCTAACAGTATCATTATCCATTTTACCATTCTGCCTGTTAGCATTGCCTTTGATAAGAGATAGCAGAAGTCAATTTTGTGATGGAAAACTTTATCTTGTGTGCCAACATGTAATGTCGAATTTTTGGGATGCAAAGCACTCTTGAGGCAAGCTTTCTTGATGAATGAGTAATTTATTTCATTGACTAACCATTGTTTCGTGACATGTGACCTCTGTTCAAAGGCACCATCTTCGAGCTAGAAGCTCTAAGGGCTGCTACTATTCGCGACACATATCCGGATCAATGGCTTCTTTGGGATGGTGGCATTAAAGCGGTGGTGTTAGTAGAAGTATTCGCAGCAGTTTTGTTAAATGCCTCTTCACTTTGTATCCCATTTGGCAGCATGTACTACCCGTTTGGAGTAGTTGATAATATGGATTACCTTGTCTGCCGGTTATTGCTACGCCGATTATTCAATGGATTGATGCGCTTGTGAGACCTCTGCGGTTGTTTTAATGTCTTGGAACTGCTTCCATCCTAAGTTAGCTAACTTTTTAATTGGATCCACCTCGATACACCCCTCATGGGAGACTATATATCCTAGCAATTTACTGTTGTATGCCAAAGACACACTTCTTGGGATTTAGTCTAACTTTAATGATCATCGAGTCCTATCAAAGATATAAACTTAAGTTGCTATATGATCTTGTCTTTTTCTTGACTTAGCTAGAATGTCGTTGACATAGTCTTCAACTATTTTATGAATCATGTCATGGAAGATTAATGTAATGGCCCTTTGATATGTTGCTCCTGTGTTCTTTAGGCCAAATGGCATCATATTCCAATAGTATGTCCCCCATGGACAAGTGAAAGTTGTCTTGTGTTGATCTTATTTTGCTATCATGATCTGATTGTATCCTAAAAATCCATCCATTAGTGATAGCATCTCGTGTCCTACTATCATGTCTTCTATCATGTTGATGTTAGGAAGTGGGAAATCATCTTTTGGACATGCTTTGTTCAAATCTCTGAAGTTTGTATAGATTCTAATGGCTCCGTCAGGCTTTGAAATAGGTACCAAGTTTGATACCCATTCTAGATAGTCTATTGGTCGTATGAATCCTGCATCTAATAGCTTTTTGAGCTCCATTTTGACTAACAAAGTGATTTGAGGATGCATTTTTTGAAGCTTTTGTCTGACAGGTTTTGCTTCTGGATACATTGCTAAGTGGTGGACCACAGTCTTTGGATCAAGACCTGGCATGTCAGCACAACTCCATGCAAAGTTTATTTGTCTTTCCTTTAGGAATGCCACTAGGAGTTCTTGCTCTTTTGATAATAGTGATTCCGCATAGAATGTGATATGTAGGTTCTCCTCTGTTCCTAGATTGACTGGATTGAATTTTTTGGCCAAGACTGCTGACTTTTCCTGATGAATAACTCTTAAAGGAAGATTGAATCCTTCATCCTCAGGTGCCTCAGAGAGGTTTTTACGTTGAATCGTCCTTTCTTTTGCACTACACTGTTGTTAGAGTGCCATGGTGGTAGTTTTCGCACTCCGAGGACTTGGATATGATTCTTAGTTTCCCCTCACTTTTAAGTAGGATTCAATGGTTTTCCCGCGAAGTAGTATGTGTGTGTCCATTATAAACCCTACTGCCCATCATATCCATCTAAAATGTTATCCCTCAATCCATGAATTTTGAAGTGCCTCATCATTTTGAATGTATCAGGCTGAAGTGAAATTTTCGTTGGTCATATTACGATGAATTTAGGGGATATACTAAAAGCGGATCTCTCATGATTTTGTTAGTGCAGCTCAAAGGTGCGCTATGGTGCTATTATACCGCAGGGTAGTATCCTCAAATGCCCTAGGTATTTGGTCAAGTGATCTTCATCGCCAGCTACCAATATAGGCCTCAGTTATAAAGTTATACATTTTACCTATGGACATGAGCATATACGACACAATGGCTGAGAGAAATATTAACGTTCCTAACCTAGAGGACATCGACCGTATGGTTATGCACCGAAGGGGTACATCAGGCCAAGATTACATTTACCATCGATTTGCATCTCGGCATGAGTAGTTGTCTATTGTCATTTTGTCCAGTCTTTGGTTTCTATTGCTTAGCCCATTCACGAGGCATCATTTGTAGACCCTTTAACCAGTATCCATTGTCTGAATTTTCGATATCTTTTCATCTTGATAGAGCATGTGTGATAAATCTGCCTCAATAACCTCCTGGCCAAGGTCTCCCCATCTTGTGAATTCAGGATAGTCTTCAGGAGACGTTTGTGATGTGGAAGATTGGTTTTCTTGTGGACATTTGCATGATCTAGGCGATTGTGGTAACTCTCCTATCACAAAATCATTCTTAGGGAGCCTATAACTTCCACAACCATCCTCCTAGATGATGATCTTGATGTCAGATATGGTGGGAATGGCGGGTGTCTTTGTCTCAGAAGTGGATGTGAGGGTGGCGGGGTCAATGTATGATGTGGATGGGCCCTCATCATTTTTTGACACTTGGGGGATTTTGTAATATTTGGCTTCAAGATTCTTGCAGTATGAGAAAGGTTCGGGATCTTTGTGGATAGTAACCTCTTGTCCATTATGTGTGAATTTCACACATTGGTGGAAGGTTGATGCTACAACTTTCATTGCATGGATCCATGGGTGTCCCAAGAGGACATTGTATGGAAAATCAAGGTCCAAAACCTAACAAGTGGTTTCCATGAGCGTCGGCCCTACTTGAATAGGGAGTTTGATTGTGCCGTAAGACACTATTTCTCTATCATTGTATGCTCTTATGGTGATGCCTTTCCCTTTGTCAATGGAATCTTCTGATATTTGTAACTACTTGATGAGGCCGATAGAATAGATGTTCAAACTTGCACCTCCATCCACCAAGACCCTTTTGATTTTTCTTTTATGAACTATGGCTTCCAAGTGAAATGCACAATTGTGAGATGGTTGGGCATGGAAATCTTGGTCAGAGAATGTGAGGAGGTTAGGCATTATGATATTTTTGACCATAGCTTGGAATTGCTCCACATCAAGATCTGCGGGGATGCTGGATGAGGCTAATGCTTCCTCAAGGATCTGTTTATGGGATGATGATATTTTTAACAACTTCATGATGGAGATGTGTGCTTATGTTCTTCTGAGTTTCTCTACAATATTGTAGCCATTAGATCTAGATGAAGGGACCCTATTTGGTTGAGATGACCCTGCGATGGTGACTTTTTCACCTCTTGTGGTGACTCCACAATCTTTGACAGGGGCACCCTTGATGGTGATGACCATGTAGTTTTCATTTAGAGAGGCATCAACTATTTCATACACATGATTTACACTTCCCTTTCCTTTGTCTTTTGTATTCCCTTTGTTGCCATGATTTAGCATCAGATTAGTGTATATTTTAAGGTCCTAATTGACTGTAGGTTGTTCCATGTTTATGATTTTTTTGTCGATGATATCTTGGATGATGTTTTTGAGTCTCATGCAACTATTTGTGATGTGGCCTTTGATTGTGTGGAATTCACACAGTTGATTCTCATTGTACCAAGGAGGTTTGACATCAGGTTCTTGGTAATTCTCGAATGTAGGTGCTTTGATGAGCTTTTCATTGATCAACCTTTTCATGATGTCATCAAGTGGTTCCCCCAACATAGTTTATTTTCATTTAGGATATGTTTTGTGTTGAGGTGGGCCCCTTTGGTCATTGAGATTATTAATGGTTGAATTGTTGTTGGGTTGATATGTTGTGTGATGAGTGTTTTGATTTTGTGTTTGGATTTTTTCTGTAGGTATGTTTTGGCATGGACCACTAATGACCACCTTGGCATCTATGACACCATCATTAGTGACATTTTTGTTCCTTACCCATGTGTGAGGTTTATCATTTTAATTAGATGATGGGCGATTGTTTTGATGTTCGTGGTATGATGTTTATTCCATGGGTTGAGTCACAAGGTCTCTTTCGATGCTAAGTGCCTTCGAGATCAGTTGTTCATATGTGGTGATACCCTAAACCTTGAGATGAAATGCTAAGTGGCTTTCAAGGTTGGTGATGATTGTGCAAACTTGTTGTTCTTTTGGCATGGTCCACCTGGCCTTGGATTGCCATTGTTGAAGGAATGAAGCAAAAGATTCATTCTTTCCTTGTTTTAGAGCCGAGAGTTCTTCAAGAGTAACATCCATTGCAGTGTTACCTACGTAGTTCTTAATGAATGCATCTGTAATTTCTTGGAATGTGGCCTTGGATCACCATAATTGAAGGAATGAAGCGAAAGATTCATTCTTTCCTTGTTTTAGAGCCGAGAGTTCTTTGAGACTAACATCCATTGCAATGTTACCTGTGTAGTTCTTAATGAATGCATCTGTAATTTCTTAGAATGTTCTAATGCCTAAAGGTAAGCGAGAGAACCATTTGATGGTGGGACCTGCCAAGCTTCTAGGAAATAGTCGCATTAGATAAGTGTCATCATATGCAACCTCCATGCAATGAACCTAGAATTCCCTGATGTGATCTTCAGGGTTTCTTATCCCTCGATATTTGTCAAATTTGGGGATTTCAAATCCCGTAGGGAATGGTTTCATTTCTAAGCTCCTATCAAATGGATAGGGACACAAGTTGCTTGGTGTTTTGGTTGTTCGCCATGATTTAAGGTTCAACACTTGTTGCAAGAGCAACTTGAGTTGTGTCGTCACATTATCTTGTGGATCAAGGGGTGGGATGAAGGTGTTTTGGGGTGTTGCAATCATGGTTTGGATGGGTAGGTTTGTCGGTGTGTTGTTTGATGGTATATGTATGTTTTACCGAGTGAGGTAAGCTTCCACCTACTTTTGTAGAACAACATCTATTGTTGATCTTGCTGCTACTGCGCTAAGGTTTGTGCTTGTTGTTACGCTTGTTGTTGTTCCAGTAATGCTTGTTGTTGTGCTTGCTATTGTTCCCACAACACTTGTTGTTGGGCTGCCAGTTCTACTGCTTCTTGTTGTTCTTGATATTGCTTTAATGCTTGTTGGTATGCTTGCAATTGTGCTTCTTGTGCAAGAAGTTGTGCTTGTGCTTGTGCTTGTCATGCTTGTGCTTGTCGTGCTTGATATTGAGCTTGTGCTTGAGCTGCGTGTGCTTGTGCTGCTTGTTGCTATAATAGAAGTTGCACTTGATTAGTTTTTTGTGCTTGCAATGCTTGCATGGCTTGAGCGGCTTGTTGTTGTTGTTCCTGCAATAACGCTTGGGATTTTTGCGCTTGTTGTGCTTGTAATGTAACTTGTGCAGCTTGGGCGACTTGTGCAACTTGTGCAGTTTGTTGAGCAGCTAGGTGTACAACTTTTTGTTTCTATACTTGTTGGTATCCTCTTTGGAAGGCAACTTGCAATGCTACGTTGTATTGGGTTGATGTGGTGAATGTTGGTGGTGGTGGGGGTGCTGGTGAATGGTGATGTTGTGTTGATTATTTGATTAGTGGATGGTGGTGTTGGTGTGGTAAGTGGCGTCGTTGATGTGATTGGCCCTTGGGAGACCATGCTTTGTGATGATGTGATGTTGTTTGATGATGTTTCCATTGCTTGTGTATTTTCCATTTGTTGTTGTGATATTAGCGACAAATTTTGGGCATTTGGTGTAATGCTTTGATTGATGGTTGGGATATTGTTTTGATTGATACTTGGTAGAGGGGGAAGCCCTAAACCAAGGAGTGGTATGGATGATAATGGTAGTGGTGGGATAGGTGGAAATGTAAGGGGTGTTAGTTGTTGTGTGGTGTCGAATATGCCCCTTGGTCCAAACATATCTCCCTCTTCTTGTGAATTTGTGAGAAGGGGTGTTTGTGGTGCTCCATGAAAAAATGTTGATGATGGGTCATAATGTAAATTGAGAGGAACATTTTTATGTAATGGATTATGGGGGATGTTTTGTTCCAATGTGGTGTTTGCGTCCAAGTTTTGATTATTAACAAGGGGCTGTGATTGAAGTGCATTGAGGAATGTGTTTCTCTTGTTAACGTTGGGTTGGGTTGGAGCAAATGATGTTGTGATTTGCGGGACGTTCTACGTGATTTTTTGAGATAGGGGTGTAGATGAAATGGGGATGGTGGATGAGATTGGTGGAAAAGATGTCTCCACTATAGTGCTTACATCAAAATCAAAAGGCAACTTGGCCCCTTGTTTTGCTAGTTCAAGCATGTACATCGAAGGGTTAAGTCTCATCATGATGTTGATGATTCTATGGTTGTTCAGATTTTGAAGCATTTTAGTTATTTCTTCATGAGCCATTCCAAAGGTGAGATCCTCTCCTTGATTTTCCTCTTGCAGATTTTGCGATGATGTTGGGAGGTTAACTGTGAGAGTTCCAGACCCAATAGGATTCATTTCAGGAGTGGTTTGACTAAGATCACTTGAAGCAAGTGTTTTTTTGTTGGCTTCCATGATCTTCTTGTATTGAGATCTAGTTTGAACCATAAAACAAGGATCAATTTTTAAGCATGGGAGATGATTCTCTTGATTTCTTTGGATTGATCTTTATTTTATGCCCTAAAGTGAAAATTTCTAGGATTTCTTTGAGGATTGAAAGATGATATGATGATGATGTTTAAGGATGGATGATGTGGATGCTTTTGGATTTTGATAAATCTTGAATGAGACACTAGGATTTAGGACTTTTGGATTTGATTTGATTTTGGATTTGGGATTTTGTCCTTGATTTTGATTTTGATTTTGTTTTGGATTTTGAACAAAAGGACCCTAAGATGTTTGATAATGATCTAAGGGATAGTTTTGTTCAAAGGATGATGATTTGGATATGTGTGAGGAGAAGGATGCATCTACCCACTCCTATCCAAATAAGATGATAGTTTCACTAAGTATATGAAGAAGGATTCATCCACATACACTAAGTTAAACAAGATTATTTTGATAACTTTGAATAAGTATATGCAAAAGGATGCATCTACACAAGCGTAGCCAAAGGTGCTTTGATAAATGTTTTCAAGGACTTGGTCACAATGTTTTTGGATGATTTTTTTTTTTTTTTATAATTTTTTTGCCACAAAGCCTAGTATCAAGGATGATTTCAAGATTTTCCAAAAGATGATTTGTGAGATGGATTTGAGTTTGATGTTTTGAAGGATGGATGAAAATGATTTTGATTTGATTTGATCCTAAGATGAACCTAAAAAATACACTTTTTTTGCCTAGACCTAGGTATTGAAGAACAAAATTTTCTCTAAACAAGATGTTCAAACTCTCTAAAAAGATTTAGGTTTTGGCAGTAATAAAATGAATACAAACCGAGATTGTTCCTTGAAGCTTTCTTGTAAAAGTTGAAAAGCACTCTTTTTCTAACTTCGTATAACATAGAGAGATGTTCTTGACAGGCTATTAGACTAAGGGCTTTCACCTTTGGTTTCTTGATCTTGCTTTTGTGTGAAATCATTGGAGACACATGTGTGGGGTCCAATTGTCTTTAATATTTGCTTAATGGATTCTTTTTACCACAAACACACTCTTGATTAGATTTCAAACTGAATGTCCAATGTCTCAACTTCGTCTCATTTCACAAGGTATATTATGTGAAACTTTGATGAATTCGAGGCAAGGGTTACCTATATTGTTTAACTTTAGTGGGAAAATTGAGATGTAAATTCAAGTGCTTAGGAACCTCTAAGGATGTAATCCCAAGGAAAGCAATAACACGAGAATTTGGTCAATGATATTTGCCTCCTAAAGAGTTTGAAATTTTGAGGATTATGTTGAATGTTTGTTTGCAAATGTTTTCAAATAAACCACTGTGTTTTCAAACCAAGAACAAGTACAAATCCTATGGATGTGTAAGGTAATATTTGTTGGATTCCCACTTGGACAAGTCTAGCTACACTTATCTCTAGTGAATGGTTAGATGCTTGACCCCACTTGCTCCCCTCCACGGCTCATTAATGTCAATCGAGGCAGCCAAGCATCAACACCCATTAAACTCCCATGGCATGCTTTCCATTTTGACTAGAAGACCGTAAAAGTGTGGAGTGGCTTCATAATGACCGTTCTTGCACCAACAAATAGATTAAGGATTTTGGAAAATTCTAGCACATGGGTTCTAGTAAGGACTTTTTGTTCATAGGAGTTGACCCAATGTGGCAAGAGTCCCCTTTCGGATCCATCTTGTCAAAGTCAATCGCATGATATTGGCGTTTCTTCCAATATCCACATTTATATCCCAACTGGAAATACTCTTGGCTTTAGAGTGTTACTGGTTGATTCGTTCCCTTGGGTGATTACTTTTTCCCCAAGGCAGGCCCTCTAGGATAAACAAAAGCAAGCAAAGACAAAATCCGTAACTCGATCAATCTTTGACGGCTCAAAGAAAGAGAATATACACGATGATGCTCTACTCACAATCGCACAAGATCTTCAATTTTAAACCCAAATCGAAGTGTGTATGGGAAATTATTTACGCAACTTAATGTCACCAAAATCATTTTGATTCTCAAGATCACCATGAGGCGCGAGAGAAGCGCATACGTCTTTTGATGATATTACTTTGTATAAATAATTACAAAACAATAAAAGCACACATTCATTTTATCCTTCAAACCAATGGTTTGATTTGTTTTAAACACCAAAGGAAAGATGAAGATTGCCTTGTTCAATTTTTAGCCCAAATTAAAATCTAGTAGGTGTCTAAGTTTCAATTTTAACCCTTTGCAATGAAAAATCAAAGTGTTCTTTTAAAACCCAAACAAAAACTAGTGTCCTAAAAATGAAAAGGTAACAATTTCATAAAAGCATTTAAACAAACACTATAGTGTTAAAGAACAATTTAATCTTCTCAAGCCATCATCTTCGTTCCTCCTCCTTTTGTTTTCTCTCTTTGTTTCACCTTTGCTTTCCTTTGTTTTTACCTTTATTATACTTTGTACCTTTTCCTTTCACTTTTCCTTTATTTGCTTTTGTACCTATAAAAAGATAATCATGTAAGGATCATAGTATTAAATTGATTTTGATTATTAACTTCACACCATAACATGATCTCAAATGAAAGGACAAATGATTTGGATAATTATGATAATAAAAGGAGGATTCCTAAGTGAATCATGTTTTGATATTGATCATAAAAAAAAATATCAACTAGACGGTTTTCTCATAAAGATAAGAGTTTTCTTTTCCCAATAAACTAATATTTTGCATGAAAAGTTTATTTAAAGATAAAAACCACCAAATTTATTAGACCCCCTCAAAGATAAAGATAAGAAACAATTTCTTAATCAAAATCTTGATATACACTTGTCCCCATCTGTTATCAGATCCAGTCCTAATTTATGACTAAGGATTCATTTATCATATAGAGAAACTCATGTTTAACTATTCTCTAAAAGATCTTTGAGTTCATGAATTAAATATTAGAGGGACCTTATTCAAAAATCTCCACTTCAACAACTATTTGAGACATATCATTGATAGTAAGGACAACTGTCACTAATCCTTTTCTAACCATAGCTCCAGTGTTCATTCAGTAAAATACATAACATCAATGAATGTACCTTATGCAAATAAAGTTATTTTCCACAATGCAGATACAAAAAGAAAGACTCTAAACTGGGCGCCCTTCTCAAGAAATCTGATCTTCATTTAATTCCATTAGCTAGTTATAACTTTCTAACAAACAAAATAGCTAAAACAGTAAAAAAAAAGGTGCATGAACAATGAATTCATTGAACGTCCCTCATGGAAAGCCACCCACAATAAATTTTCAATAGATAGAAAGCTCGATGGAGATATTGCACAGGATTTTGGGCAGGACAAACTTATAGGAATGTTCTAAGATTTTCCTAAGTCAATGTACTTAGTCGGTACATGAAGGAGATGGCTATTAAAAGCTTACAAGAAGATGCATTTGATACGTGTAAAACTAGTCAATCATAAATGCTCAGGGAAATACTTTCATTCTGGCACATTCATGACATGAAACAAAGTTCACGTTGTATGCACTTAGTAGCTCTAAAATCTGTGCCTATTCATAAATAAATAAAAATTAAAACAACTGGAATTGGTGGGTGTAAACCTGAATCTTATCATTTTCTGATAGAAACTAATGGCTGTAAAACCTACTACCTTCAATTCTAGTCAATAAGAAGTCTCATATCAGTCATATTTGAGCAAACTACATGCAAAAGGTGAATAGTTATAATAGATTTAAAAGCTTTGAAAATAATAGACACTCAAGACTCTTTATCTCCAAAAGATGCATTTTAATATTCGTCATAATGCCTTAAAAAAGACAAATTAAATCATGATGATTATCGAGCTCGCTTTTCCATGCTATGAGTATCCTATCTACAGTCATCAACATAGCAAAGATGCCACTAAACCAACCTATTTATATGAATATAAAATAAAGTCAATATCCTCCTCATTAGCTGATATTTAAAAGGAATCAAAGATTTTACCAACATCTCAATTTGAATAAAATAAAGCACCAAAAGATGTCATCCAAAAAAACAAGAATTGATATGTTGTCTTATAAAATCATCTATTATCATCAAGATGTTACCAATTCTATTTCCCAACATATAAAATCAGGGCCAGCTGCCCCTACCTGACTTCATATTTATGCATTGCACACCATCGAAAAGGAGTCAATCTACCTGCATTGAATGCCCAGCGTCGAACTAGTTGTTATTTCATATTCAGGTCTGAGAGCTGGATTCAAGGGTCGATCCAAGTGGAGTTTAAATACATTAGACAATATCAATGTGGGAGAACTTAATGGTGGCATAAGCAAGGAGTATTGAGTGGGGTGCTCAATATAGATAGCTTACAAAAAAACACAACCTTCATTTGCAACCTTTATGTTAAGTACGTGTAATCTCAGCATATTTTAAGCTGGCTGTAGAGTCTACAGCGACCTCTCACACCATTTTTTCTCCAAAGTATGGGCTTGGCACGTTGAAACAGGGTGCAGGCTTCGATCAAAAGAATATGTTTGTCTAGTATTTTCATTTGCAGGCACACTGGTAAATATGCAGAGAGGGAAAATAGGATGTGGATGCCTAGACTATGGCCTATTTTCCGTTTTGATCAAAGGAGGCTAACAAGATAAATGACTACAAGACATGAGAAAAATGAATCTATTAAAAAGACAGGGATCTTTATTTAAATGTGCTAATCTTATACAAAGCTTGACTTATGGCCTTTGCCAGCAGATAGTGAAGGCACGTGATATAAACCAACAGTCTTAGCTAAAATCTTTAGAATGATCAAAGCAAGAATAAAGACAATAGAACGTAAATATGGTGTGTCCCTTGCAACCGCACAAAAAAAAAAACAAAACAAAACTAATGCCAAGAATGCTTGAAAATGAAGGTACAATCCCTATTTTATCTGAAAAAACATTACTACGCATGATTACAATACTACTCACAATAAAAGTAGGATTGAAGGTGAACTTAGATAATGATAAAAAAAAATAAAATAAAATAAAATAAAATAGTTACTTAGCATCCACAAGCATGGTGATTTAAATGAAGTGGAAATTCAAAACACAAATTATTTGAAGGATCTAGCTATCAATATGGTGATTTTACCAATAATAAAAGATTCACTAGCCCCTCCCTCTAGTGCCAAATGTAGGAATCCTTTTAAAATCTACAAACACTAACTTCTAACAAGGGTTAGTACCTACAAATTCCTCAAGAATACCCCTATGAAATATCTTGTGAATGCTTCCAAATGCAACAAATAACAAGAGAAAACAAAAAGCATCATGAAAAAAATTAACAAGTACCTATTCCATAGTGGATTGGTATCAAATGTGAAAATGACCCTTTCCCAATCCTTGCTCAAAACTTAAAATGATGAAAATGCCAATATGATGAAGAGCAAAATCAGTTCTCAAACCAAGAGAGTGACTTTGCATAAAAGTTGTGGATGGATTGATGAAGATTAAGGCCTTCATTTATAGATTTTATTGATGAGAGATTGGCCAAATGGGTGAATGTGGGACTAAATATCCACCAATGAGAAGAGGCCACTTGTCAAATGGTGATAGGCCAAGGGTTGTGCAAGATTTGGGAAATGTGCCAATGAGAAGGAACTTCAAATTCAAAATTGGGCAATAAATTTTGAGAGGGAGACAAGAAAATAAAAAATAAATGCAATGTTGGAGGGACAAATCAACTTGTCATATTTTTCAAACTTAAGGGAATATTCCCCATAAATGCCATGTTGAGTGAAAATGATGATTTTAATAAATCAATAAATTGATTTATTTGTGCAAGTGGCATAATCTAGAGAATGCAAGTGGGTAAGACTAGCATTTAATCATGGTTAGATTAAATTAATGATTATTAGGTTAGTTTGACTTTCATGACTTAAATATTTGATTTATTTAAATTAGAAAATGATGAAATATGGATTTGGAGATTTTAATTAAATAAAGTTTTGGTTTATTTAATTAAAGGGGCGATGTTTGATTTATTTGATTAAAAGGTTGATGAAAATGTTTATTTAATTTTGAATGAATGACCTTAGGAGATGGAAATTAATGAGATTACCTGATGAATGAATGAAGGTGAACCTGATTAATTGATGAATGGACCTAATGTGAAATCTAGTTTAGTTAATGAATGAACCTGATTGAAGGCACAATGTTAATTTTGCATGTCTATAATAAAAAACATGATGATTGACACTTGAAAAATGCTCTTGAATGCTTGATAATAAGCCCTTGAAATGCCTTGAATGCTCTTGTGAGTGCTTAAATGCTCTTGAGAACTCTTGAATTCTTGTAAAATTTTCTAGGTGTGATTGTGAGTTAAAGAACCTTGTATTTATACTCAATTATGCAAGAATTCTCGAAATTACAACACTACAAGCCAACATAAGATCTAGGAGTATAAAATACCACCAGAAATTGGAATTAAATTTGAATTTTGGTCACACGAGACTGATTCAGCCAAGGTGGCAAATGAGTCCCATCACACATAATGTATGGGACCAAAAATGAAAAATGCTTGGAAATGTGTGAAACCTACATCAGGGCCAAAAAGACCTAGGTGGGACTCATTCGCCCAAGCTGGTGAATCAGTCCCAAAAACTAAATTTGGGCCACACAAGCCAAGAACACCTAAATTATGATTGGACAATGATTGGTGTCAAGATTATCCTTGAAAATATGCAATAAATGAGGCTTGTGGATGCAAAATAAGGCAAATTAAAGTATAAGAAAGCCCAATTATTATGAAAATACTAGAGGAATGTGAAATTGTATTACAACACTTTACAACACTCCAAATAAGGAAAGATTAAAGCTAATTATGATTGAAATGCTTAGCTTATTTGATAAAACCCTAGAAAAGTGTGAAAGTGTGTTACTTCACAACATTTTTGCAAGGAAACATTAAAATCCCATTAGTTCACAAGGGCCCAGGACCTAATGTGAATGTGTTATCCACATTGCAACACTAAATCAAGGAAACATTAAGCCAACATCACAAGGAGGGCCCAAACAAGTCAGAAAAAGTAGAAGGGTTATGAATAGATTGTGTTAGTGTATACATTAAATGCTTGCGTACATATAGTTGACCTAAGCCTACTTAGGCATTCATTGTTGTATGACTCATTGACCTAGACTAGATATTTTCTAGATATTTACCTATTATTATGCCCTCCTGATATTTTCTTGATATTTTTTCTAGCTCTTGGATATTTCTCCTTTATGAGACCCTTGACTATCTAATAATTTGAGGTTGAGTTTATGCATTCTATCTCTAATGTGTTTGATTTATATCTCTGTTTCCTGGTTCTTTCATGGTATCAGAGCTGAATAAAGAGTTCTCAGGCCAAAGTCGAATGAAGTGAATAACGATTGTGTGAGGGAATGTTGATTTACTCTATTTCTTAAATGGTTACAAATCTCTTATTTTTCATTCAAAATTGTTGTTTGGAAGTTGAATCTCATCAAATTATTTGTGGCATCCTGTTTGTGGTGAGAGGCCACACAAAAATCTACTAGCCTAATTGGTGTTCGATTGTGGTCACAGACCCGTGGCATTCTTCCCAAGCTCGCGGTGCTCCATAGAGGTGTGTTAGAAATTGAAAAGAGAGGCATTGTTGGAGGAACCAGAAACCTCCCAGGACCACTCAAGAGACCCTAGGTTGGAGGCGTGAGGAATGAAACTCCCCAAGAAGGAACCGATGCTTTAAATATCTATTTAAGGTGGTGAAATCCAGTCAAAAGTCCCATGCATCAAAATGAGAGGCACTTTTTTTCCCCTTTTGAAGTCAATTTGCTATTGTGGGAGAAGGTGATTTAAATCTGCCCATGCAAATTGTCCACTCTGGGCACATAAATTTGCAAGACTTTGTGCACAAGGAAGAACCAATTTTCCCTCTTTGGAGGCTCAATTTTCTTTGTTGCTAGCCACAAGTCACTCTATTTGTAGGGTTTTTTTATTGCTATGCATCAAGCATACTAGTTGTTCATTTAGATTGGAGGCCCCTTGAGGTGTGGCAGTCCCTCTTGCATCCATAGTGGGTAGAAGGGTGTCATTTACTAGTGCAAAGTCCAACCTAAGGGTCACAGATTTTTCCAAGGAGGGTCGTTGATTCTGTGAAGGTTGCTGCTCATCTAGGTAGATTCTTTCATGTTGACCAACGGTGCAATTTTCTTACTTTGCAAGCTCGATTCATCCTTTCTTGCTAACTATGTTGTCTTGGCTAGTGCTTTAATCATTTGAATTGAATGGAAAGTTATGGCTCTTTCCAAAACTATGATTGGGGTTTATCATTTCCATGTATGACTTTCAAATCTATAGTATGGGCATGTTTTTCATCTGCAACAAGTTGTGTTTTTGATCTACAAGAAGGGCAAAAATTCCACCAAAGAGGAAGACATGAAGATCACACAACTCTAATTTCCCTTTGATCGACCTCTGTGGTAGGATGTGTGGGAAAGATGTGCCTCATTACCTATTGTTTGGAATTCAACTTGGGAGAGCAAGGGATGGACACAAATTCACTATGGAAGTCTGCTATTTTTGCATTCCACCATAAGTAGCCTAGATGCTGACTTCTTCCAGTGGTGTGATTGAGTCTTTGAATTGGTCTCATATTGTTCTCCACCTGGCTCTTCTACACCTACAAGCAACTTTATTTCCAATCTATTGACCTCCTTAGTTTCATTGATCTGGCTAATAATATTCAATAGGACTCTTTCTTGAATATTTATTTCATAAATAATCATTAGATCTCTATGCTAATATTATTTATTGCATTCTTGAAATATTTTCTAACCTTTTGTGGTTAGTTCAAACCATAAAGTATTTGCAAATAGAAGGTCTAACATTGAATAAATTTGTAAGGCGGGAGTATTTTTCTTCTTTTATCATAAATGTGGCAAAAAGGAAGTGATAAGAGGACAGTTAATAATTTTTGTCATAGTTAAAAATTTGCAAAAGAACAGTGAATTTCTTTCTTTTGAAATGAATGTGACAAAGGGGAAGTGATAAGGGATTGGTCAACATTATTAAAGTTTCATGCATTAACTCATAAAGTGACAAAATTGGGGGGGCTCATCTAATTTGGGGAGGTTCTTAATCTGTTTATTTTCTATTGTCTTAAGGAATTAACCTATTTGTAATCATGGGATATGAAATCTATTCTTCTGTAATCACCCTAAAACTAGGAAACTATAAGTCTTGGTGTGCAGGAATCCTGAAACATCTCAGGTTCCTTAATCTCATGCCATATTTGTATGGAATTATCCCTGAACTAGGTAAACAAAATAAAAAGGATAAATGGTTTAATATTCATGATCATATACATGGATTAATTAGTTTACATATTCTAGATGACTCTTTGTATGTCATCATGGATATTGAATGTCCACACGCAGTATGGATACAAATTTGGGAAATTAATGGAGACTCTAATGTTTCTCCCTTCCTACATGATCTTGCTATGATCACAACTCAAATCCTGTGTAACTCCCATCGTCCAAACCCCAAAGGACAAAACAATGCACACACATTTATTTTTAAAATAATATAAAGTAAACACATAATGAACCATTTAAACATAATTACATTACACATTAACATCATAACATCAAGTCTTTTGGGGAACACGAGGTCACATCGCATAAACAAACTCATAACAGAAGATTACCGAAAAAGCTAAATAACATAATAAATCTTACATCCACCATAAACATTACAATATCCATTTTCAAAAGATAACATACATATATATATCCATAAGCATAAGTGTAAATACATCACATGATACGACCATAATAAATATCATAAAATCAATGGTTACAAAGGTTCATATACAATACATCATCATTTAAGACATTACATGTTCTCAACAAATGAAATATGATAAATCCACCCATACATGTGAGATAAATACATAGAACAAATAATGTCCTAAATACAAGGTGAATATCAGGTACAAGCTCCATTTGAAGAATACTATGAAGAACGAATGTTGATGGGGAACCCAACGGGTGCGGAGCATGTTCCACCTGACCATGTGGGTTTTTGGGAAAACCCACCCCCCGTGCTCAGAGGTGACAAGGAATTAATCATGACCATGAATTCCATAAGATAACTCCAATAAAGAATAACATAGTACAATAATTTCAAAAGCAACATCAAAGAATACATAGATCATAAATGACAACAACAAAGATTCAATGATAATAACTTAAACCATAAAACACATCATAAATAAACCAAGGAAATAACCACTAACCACATGCCAAGTTAACCAATGAGTCAAAAATTATGACACATTTCCAAAGGTAACCAAGAAAGCAAAGCACAAGGGAAACAAGTGGAGAGTGTCATCACATAGCCTACATGGGTTATCCTGGCCCTTCCTCCATCATGAGGCATCGACCCCCATCTATGGTTATCTTGGCCCTTCCTCCTACTTGAGGCGTCGGCACGATAGGGTGACTCATGCAGAGCCATTAACCTCTCTTAAGGATGAGGTTACGACTTTTCCAACCATGGCCTTCTCAGTCTACCATTAGTCTGCAATAGCCCTAATGGATGGACGAGGTATCCAAGATTATCTGATATGTTTTTACTACCCATCCCACAAAGTTCTATTATTAGGTTTTCACTTGTTAATCTACTCTTACGTGGATTATTGTGAGCCCTTTCTCCTATTTGAGGTGCCGGCCCCCACGAAGAGCCACTCTCCCTGAAGACCCCAAAACATAATCGAAAGAAAGGGTTGTACCATAAAGAACAAAGGATTAAGTCTCAATAGACGACATGCAAGGCATCACCCATCTCGCTAAAACACATAATCAAAGTCTCAACAAAATCTTCGTACAACCCTTCCAGAATAAAGATACCAATATCTTGCTACATCAAGAGCACATAAAATGAGGATAAACATCCAACAATAAAATCACACCTCTGGAATTCTAAGGATCACAACATCCATAATCAGGTTTCTAAACCAAACTAGGTTCCCACAACAATAACATTAAACAATAAAATAACAATAAAGGGAAATAATCAAATCAATTTTACTAGATTCCACAATTTGATTTATTTCCCCAAATCAATAATCATCACAACCATAAATTCAAATTTCACAAAATAAAACAATATATCATTGTGTATTTATTAAATATATATATATATATATATAAGTAATATTCAACTTATTCTAATTAAATTTTTTTTTTTTAAATTCTAGCTGTGTAATAAATCATGCCAATGCTAGTAAATACATTTCTTAATATATATACATATATATATATATATATAAATATTTAAGAACAAATTTAATTGTTAAAAAAAAAAACCACAATACCAAAGCTACTGCCAGTCCATAGGACAGTGTATAGCAGTCCGTTGGCCTGGTGCAGGGGAGAGGGGAGGGGTATGGCCTACGCCATCCTTCCCTTCGCCCCTCATAATTTATATATATATATATATATATATATATTTATATTTTATTTAATATACAAAATACAAAGGAATCCCTACACTGGTTTAGCCATAACAAAATTTCAAACTAACTAACATAACAGGTGAAATCATATGAATATGTTTATATATATATATACTTTGTATATATATATATATATATATGTATATACATCTTTTCAAAAGTGTGTGTGTGTATATATATATGTCCATAATTCCATTTATTATAGAGGGGAAATCATTTTCCAAAACAAATAAAAATTATAAACACCTGGTCAAGAGCCAATTAAATTTCTTCCATTTGTTGTTACCCAGAAGAATTCTAAACCCCATAAGCATTCTTTTCTTTTTCAGAATAACATATTTATTTTTATTGATGCAAAGAAATTAAAGAATTAGAATGAAACCTGAAGCCCTACGCTTGCTGAAAAATTGACGAAGCCTTTCTTGATCCCGAATAACCTTTTCGAAGAGCTCCACTTTCTTCCTTCAAAACTTCTCCACTCGATTTCCTTGTTCAATTTTCTAATCTAAAATCTTATTCAGAAGAACCTCCCTAGAAAAATGAAAAAGTGAAATAACTAAACAAAAACCCCTAGAGGATCCAATTTTTCTAGAACTCTTATTTTTGTGTAACTTCTAATAAAATTTTCCTGTCAATGAAAAATCTCACAATTTTTCTATTAAATAAAAATATATCTTCTTCTTTTTTGAAAACTCCAAAAATCAAAATTAAAAGAAGTTTTCGAATTTTATTCCTAGCTTTATAGCCAAAACTCAACATTCATTGGTCCTTTTCATCTTTTCTTTCTTTTATTGTTTTTTTCCTGAATTAACAACACTTTTTGTTTTAATTCAAATTTTGCAATTTTACTTGAAATTCACACAATTTAATATCCTTAATTAATTTATTCCATAATTATCCTCAACATGCTTATTTAATTAAATTATCAAAATACTAATTTTAAATAATTTAATTTACACTTTTAAATAAGTCACATGACTTTTAATATAAGACTTTTATATTTTAATACAAATTATTCCAACACTATTATCAACATTTATTAACATCATTTAATTATTTAAATTACATCATAGAAAACACCAATGTAAAATAAATACCAAAGGTACACTCACACAAACCACTATAATAAAATGCAAAAATTACAAAGGTTAAAGACACAGAATACCACTAAACAAAAGACGGGTAGACAAAACATGGGACGAGGTGACTTCCTTGTCATCTTTGTTTCAACATCATGCTTGTTGAGTTAAATTGATGCTCGCCCTGTCCTGCCAAAGTAGGTGGAATCGAGACTCTGTACCTGCAATTCTTGCATACAAACAAGGTTGTGTACAACATGTATATATATAATCAAAAACATCACATCATGAGAAGGAATTGCAGTGTAGCAGGGCACTCATAAACGAGTGGTGCTACACTATCCTCTCACCAAAGCTGTACTAACAATTACAAAATTAGATATAAAGTAACATTGCTAAACTAACTGGTCACATCATAAAATAATTACTAAACCACTGCATCACAATGTATTATTGAAATCAAATTAAACATCACCAAACCAAATGTAATCATAATGTCCTATCATAATATCCATGTCCTCAAATGAAGTAGCAATCTAAACTATCCAATCCACCAATCCAAACAATAACAGTAACTATCAAAGTCTCAAAGTATCAAACAAAATCATAGAAAGATAACAAGTCCAAATAGTAACATGAGGGGTATTACATCCCGCATCATGATTTAGATATAGAGCATCCAATTGACATAGAGGGAATCATCATTCCTCCACCTCCTCCTATTGCTTCATCAGATTTCAGAGTCATTTCTTCGAGAGCTTCAATAGGATATTTTTCTTCATAGCATTGTTGATTGGGATGCATATCTACCTAACATTTCATGTCTTTTCGTAGAGTCCCACATTGCTAACATGGAAGTACAAATTGAGGACATTAGTCTTCTTTTTTATGAAAACTTTAATAAAGTTGCATCGACCTTGTATTTTTCAGATATGATTGCTCTTCCTTCACCTACAATGACTTCTATAGTGATAGTATCAGATTCTTATGGTTCCAATTATCCCCATACATCTATGGTTCTTATGGTCCCTGTTATAGAATCTTCTATGATACTTGATTCATTCCATCATTATTTGTGACATGTAAGCATTGGCTTGGAGATTCTTGAGCAACATTTGAAGACATCATGGGCATGATCATCATCATTCTTGGATGAGCTTCAACTCTATTCAATATCATATACACATTTACTCACATGGGGAGATATTCTACATCTTTAAAGTTGGTTTCATTTCTTCACAAGGGAAGGAACATTGTGAAGTGTTCTTGGAACTACATCTGCATCCTCTGCCAACTATCCAACTTTAATTTAGTAGGACATGTATTATTGGGGGGTCTCATAGACCTTATATCATTTTCCCTCTTATTGAGGAAATCATATATTATACTTAGCAAAAGAAGTAGTACTTCTTCATGTGTATAATTTTCATGCATCTTTTCTCTTTTGGAGGGTAGTTTTTTCCCATAGGGTTTCTACTTTTCTCCACTTCATGAGAGCTTACGTTGTGCATGGGTACCTAAAATGGCTAGTAGTCGGGACCCATTTTATCCATGCCTACCTAAGTTATGCTTAAGGGGGGTGTCAGTGTATACATTAAATTCTTGCATACACATAGTTGACCTAAGCCTACTTAGGCATTCATTGTTGTATGACTCATTGACCTAGACTAGATATTTTCTAGATATTTACCTGTTATTATGCCCTCTCGATATTTTCCTAATATTTTTTCTAGCTCTTGGATATTTCTCCTTTATAAGGAGACCCTTGACTATCTAATAATTTGAGGTTGAGTTTATGCATTCTATCTCTAATGTGTTTGATTTATATATCTGTCTCCTTGTTCTTTTAGATTAGTTAGTTAAGATTTAGATTGATTAGTCAGAATTTAGATTGATCAGTTGGGATTTAGATGGTTTAGTTAGAAAATTAGATTGATCAGTCAAAAAATTAGATTGACTAGTCAACAATCATAATTTTCTCAATCAAAAAGGGGGTAAGGAAAATTGATTAATTGATCTAATTAATTAATTCCTTTTTGGAGTTGAACGTGAAAATCAAGTTTGAATTTTTCAAACAAAGTTGCATTAATTTTATTTGATTTTTGAGGAATGATTTGAATAGTTTGATTTAATTATTGAACTTCTGGAGGGAAAGTGTCGTAATTAAATTATTATGATTTAATAATTCAATTAACTTAGGGAAATAAAGTGATTTAACAACATAATTAAATATTTGGTGTTATTTAACTAATCAAGATGAGATAAAGTTAGATTAGGACTTCACTAAATAAATGTAATTTATTTAATTGGTCGAAATGATGAAATATCAATTAATTAAATAATGTTGTTTTATTCAATTAATAGCAAAAATAGGGTTTTCAGGATTTTATTAAATAAATAAAAAATATTTAGTTCATTGAAAATGATGAAAAAGTGAATTAATTAAATAATGTTGTATTATTCAATTAATAGGGGAAATTAGGGTTTTGTATGTTGTTTGATGCTTATAGCCGAGAGTTTCTAGATTAGATTGTGTTGTATTTTTTGCATCAATGTTTCAGATCACACTTCATGATCCATCATCAGGATAGAAGAGAGCATAAGGAGTAAAATGATAGGTGTTCGATCAATTTTACATGTCTAACACCTATTTGACATTATTAAGAGAATTAGGTCAATTTTATATGTGATAGGTGTAAGGTCAATTTTACATGTCTACAACTATATGTTTAGATGACCAAGCAAGCTAGTATAGAAGAATACACACAAGAATTTGGGTTTACTTTTTGGTCAAAAATGGATATTATTTCATGAAAAGATAAAATTTTTCCTACTTGGAGTAAAAATTTGAAGCACTTACACTTAAAATATTAAGACTCTTGTAATATGAAATTTAAGATTTTTAATATAGTTTTAAAATGTATAATTTTTTCTAATACCCAAATGATATTGTAGAGTAGGAAAAGTGATCCTAGATCCAACTAGGATTAGCTTCTTTTCACTTGACTCCACATTTGCACTCAAAGCTAACTAGGGTTTGATGATTAGCTTGCATCCACAAGGGAGAGCTAATCTCCTAGGGTTTCTATCATTTTTGAGTTGTGACGAGGATAAATTTGATGTGTGTTTTAACAAGCCTATTTTACATATAACCCTAGATTTGAAAATATAATTTGTCACAATGATGAAAATGAAAAACCTTAGAACAACTTTAGATCTGAAAGATAAATAAAGAGGTGATCCTAAGTCTAATGTAAAGAACCTAGGATCATTTTTTTCTTTTTCTCTATAGATTTGATTAGGATGTAGATCAACACGGTGATTAGATTAACTTTCAACCATGAAGGTGATTCAATCAAACTCAAATCTAATCCTTGTGGGCCTTGGAAATTGATTAGAATTTACTTTCCTTGATTAACATAATTAAAATATGTGCCCTATATGAAAATGCAAGATTTTGACAACTGAGAAACTGTAATAGAAATTCACCAACCAATCTAAGAAAGGTAGAGTTTTATGTAACTATCCTATAAATTTGAAGTCATCCACAATAAGAGCACTACACCACCATATGGTATCTCTAACCTTGTAGAGATATTTTAGTTCTATATTCAGAGTCCTCTAATGTCAGATCTAAGCTTCCAATTTCCACTTGCAATTTTTTTAGATCACTGTCAGATAATTCTATATGTGAGTTTTCATGAGTTGTCAATGTGTAGGGTTTTGAATTCAATAATGAATGACAGATCTTCAAAATTCCTTCAATAATCTCCAAATGTGTAACCACCCTTTAGTGGCTTCCTTCAAGGAATCATTTTAGGCACATCACCTCGAGTTCTTGGATCTTACTTGCTTGATTTGCTCAAATTTATTGGAGACCTACAAAGGGGTTAGCCCTCACAAAAAATGATAACACATGAACATGAATAAACTCACATAGGATTTGACATGATGCTTGGATCTTGAATCGCTGCAATATTTTTTTTAAAATATGCCCTTAAATGCTCTTGGCTTGCTTTTGATTTCCATTTCTTTCTAAATATATTTCAAATAATTCCATGACTAGGCATTTATATGTAATTGTTCTAATTTCCATAAATTAAATTTTGATGGCCAAATTTTGACACTTGAATTGTAAATAATAAAGATTTGACCCTGACATATTTGAATTTGAAGCAAAAAAAAAAAGGGGGACACTTATGAGCCAAATGGGACACATTCGCCATAATAGGACATATGTTCCATAGGGCATCTATGTCCCAAACCAATTTTCTATAATTTTAAGTGTTAGCGGAGAAGTATTAGATGAATTCATTTTTTCTGCATGTAATGTTTTGGCAATCTTTTAAAATAGGCCATACAATGCCTAATTTAAGAAATTAGAGGCTCAATTAGGTCCAATAACGTAAGGGGGAGAAAAACATGGTGTGAAATTATCAAGGGTGACAATTTCTTACACTACATTTAGCCCCCACTTTAGTGATCATATGAAACTATGCTCAGACTGAAACTAAAGTAGAAAATCTATGTCAAGAGGGGTCTAATTGTCTAAATGTTGAAGAGATAAGATGAAAATGTTGGAAGCTTGAGTTTTTTATGAGTTGTTTGGGTGTCATCATTGATTTCAACCCCTTGTATGAAGAGAGTGTTGGAATACTACTGGTGTTTATTGTATTTGGGGAGTTGTTGGAAGCTTGTATTAGTTGGTATGGATGTCAACAAAATGTTGGTGTTGTCATTGATGTCTTACTTTAGTATTGTCATAGAAGTTGTGTTCGGAGAGATAATTGGATGTGAAATATTTGATGAGAGGCCTTGAAGATGTTGTAATGTGTTGTACAAATTTTAGTAGTGTTGTTTATGCAGGTGATTCACTTGGTTTCTAAGTGCTTTTGAGAAATTTTAAATAAAAGAGAGTTTAGTGTGACAAAGTGGTGTTCAGTGTTCTTCTCTACATTTCTTCATGGTTGAATATATGCCTATGTTGTTTGGATATGATGATTAGAGGTTTTTAGATGTTTTATATCCATAGTTTCTAGTTCTAGATCACTTTACAGTGAAAATTATGTTGGATAGTATGTCTATCTAGTGAAATAAGGTATCTTGAAGAAATAAGATTGCTCTATATTTCTTTGCAGTGAAGGTTCTTGTTTTGTAGATATGGTTACATAATTATATTATCCATATATACCTTTCCTCTAAGTTTCATGTACTGTGGTGTTTCATAAGGTTCTTTGGTGTGTTTGGTATCTGTGCTAGTGTGTCTCGTTGCATAAAATAGATTTGTCCTTATGTTTCAAATGGTTGCAGTAGCATTAGATAATATTCTGATGATGTGTAAAATTATGATATGTTTTGGAATATTTTTGTGTGGTCTATGAGATTCTTCCATACTTGGAGAGGCATTCTTCTGGTTGCTTTTTAGGGTTGGTGTAGGTTTGGTTGTCCTAGTGTGCTAGTGCTAATTGTGGTGGATGATTTTTGTTTGTGGAAGTGTTGAGAAGTGTTTGGATGTATATTTTGGTCCCAACTAAGTTTTGGCATGGTCTACCTTCACCTCCTTATATTGTGGAAGTTTTTGGTCCCAACCTATTTGATGTTGAATGGCTGAGGTGCATATGTTTCCTTAAGGCCGACCTAATTGATTTTTTTGAGCTAAAAAATGGTATAAATACAAGGTAATTTGTTGTGTATATGAATTAGAGAGTGTGTGTGATGTGAAACATGTGAAAGTGATTAAGTGTGGTGGTCTAAGTGTGAGCTTCAATGCCTATGACTCCTAGATACACAGTGAGTAGAAGGTGCCTACATTTTAGTTTATTGAGTGAGTTGTTTGTGCTTCAATTGATTTGCATCTTCAACATAAGAGAGATGCATTGTTATAAGTTCAAATTGGTAGTGAGCCACCCATTATTCTAACTTCTTTCTTATGACAGTGAGTCATTTTGTAATGAGCCCTTCTTTCTTTTGGGCAGTGAGCCAATTATATTTGGTGTTTCTATTACCTTATATTGTGAGCTATTCCTCGCCATAGCTTTTTCCTTCTTTGGTTTTCCATATAACTCTAGCATTCTTATGTGTTTGATGTTTTTGCACTATTATTTCTCATGTTTACATTCTATTAATGTGTAATAAGTGTTTAATGATCAATAAGGGTTTGTTAATATATTGAGGGATTGAATGTTTTAATGTATGCAACTAATTCACCCCCTCCCAATTTTCTCATGCACATCTAACAATTGGTATTAAAAAAGGTTCCTTTAAATAAACTAAACCACTTGAGGTAGATCTAGATGGCGTGCAAGAAGGAGGATCCCTTTTTTGATAGGCCAAATTATGCATTCTAGAAAACCAAGATGGAAGATTTCCTTTTTTCCCTAGTGTTTGGAGTTTGGAAGTCAATTGAATATGGATATACCATGCCCAATAATTTTCTGACAACTAATGATGAGATCAATGC
Organism: Sequoia sempervirens; assembly: GCA_007258455.2. NCBI lineage: Eukaryota > Viridiplantae > Streptophyta > Pinopsida > Cupressales > Cupressaceae > Sequoia > Sequoia sempervirens. The sequence goes on from VDFB02252112.1 coordinate 26,798, forward strand.
ATATGAGAACAATTAAAAGGAAATAAACTCTCTTTCAAGAGTGGTTTTAATGATTCAAAACTTGTGAAGGTTATGAGCTACTTGAATCTGCTACAAAAATATGGAAGAATCTGGAAAGTGTCTACGAAGGAGATGATAAGATCAAGCAAGCAAAGATGCATAATTTGAAGACTAAGTCTTAAAACCTAAGGATATCATAGGGTGAATGCAATATAAGATACATCAATAGAGTGGATGAAGTTTTCAATCCCATCAATGTCCTTTGTGGAAAACTGCAAGAAGATGAGGTTGTAAATAAGGTATTAGGAACTCTTCCTAAATATTATAGTATTAAAGTTTTTGTTAATGAGGATGTTCAGGACTTAGATCATTATTCTATAGATCAGTTGTTTGGTGATTTAACTAATTTTGAATTGAGAGATATTAGAAAAAATTATTCAAGAAAAGAGACTACTTTTAAAGCTACAAAAATAGAGAAAAAGGGGACTATAAAATACAAAGGTAAGTTACCTTTCAAATATTTCAATTGTGGAAATATAGGTCATTATGCTTCAAGATGTCCAACCAAAGTTTCAAATGAAAAATATAAGGATAATAAAGGTAAATTTTTCAAGAGAAGTTATTATGTTAAAGAAGATGCTAGAATATTTGATGATGAGTCTGACTAATCCAATGATGAAAATGGTGAATTATTTTTCATGGTTGTAAATTTTGGAACTAATTCTATTGAATCTTAAAGATGTATGAAGGAAATTTCTCTAGAGATAGCTCACATCATCAAAGGAAATATGGTGACTGCTTTTCATGCTAGAGAGGAGAAAAATCACTTGATAACTAATAGTGGATGCTCAAATAATATGATAGGTGATAAGAGTAAGTTTGTTAAACTTGGGAAGCTTGAAGGTGGTCTTGTTAATTTTGGTGATGATACATCTGCTAACATATGTGGGAAAGGTTTAATTAGTTTTGATGGCAAGCATAATACATATAATGTTCTTTATGTGAATAGTCTCTGGCATAATCTTCTGAGTGTAGGAAAAAATGTGTATCAAAGGATATAAACTTGTACTTGAGGATGGTGGTTGAGAAATCAAAAAAGGAATCTCTATAACTCTAGTTTCTATAGGAAAAAGGATAGATGTGAATTTTTATTAGCTCAAAGGTGCTAATGGTAAGTTTTTTATGACTCAAATTAGTGAAAGTTGTGTATGGCATAAAATAATGTGTCACATCAATTTTTATAGTCTAGTGAGGATCAACTCTACTCAAGCTATCAGAGATTTTCTAAGAATTACAAATCTTATGAATAAATAAGAAACCAAAAAAAAAAACTCACATAGCCTAGGCAAAATAGAATAATAATGCATAAGAAACCATAGAAAAAATCTAACAAAATAAAAGATAGAGAAATACCACATGAAGTCTAGGTGCTAAATTCTCGCATGATCCTTAGTAATTAATTTATGCATTTGACTATATTTCTTGATGTTATTCATTGAAACCTCCTACTCCTTTATCTCCATATCTTTTAACATAGAAAGAATTTTGGGTTCTCTATACATTATCTTCATGTTGTTCTTTATCATTATGTTTATTTTTTTCTCCATTTCCTCCATTTTAGTTCTAATGTTCTTAAGGATTGAATATAGAGGTCAAATTTAATATGATTATGATCTTATTTAATAGTAACCTATGAAGAGTTTGTTGAATCATTTATTATGTTGGGAAAATTTAAGAAGGTTATTATCTTCATAATTAAAATGGGGTATGCTTAGGAGTTTTATCATTAGTGGTTTATTTTCCTTTTCCCTTGCATATTATCCTTATCATGTTTATCCCCCAATGCATATTTTGCATAATTTAATATCTTTGAAATTGTGAGTTTAGCATTGACTATCCTAGTATATGTACAAACCCTGATACTTTTACTATCTTCTTGACATTGGCCAAATAATATTTTTTTATTATAAATTTGATTGGTCTCCTTAATTATATTCATAGTGTAGTTTTAAGTAGGGCCTCTCCTTCAAAGTGAATAATGCCCTTTGGAATATTCTCTTGCTTTCTCTCCTAACATGTTCTAATATTTTTTGAGTTAACCTCCTCATAGTTATTTCCAATTTTATTTATTTTGTTTATACTTTATATTGATCCCTTGCTTTAAAATAACTCCATATTGTACTTCAAAGAAAGAAGTTGTTTAACATGTCTACACTTACAAATGTCATGTTTTTTTTATCTTGGTCAAGGTACTAGCAAGGGTAGATTCAACCAAATAAACTCAGATATGTTAAAATAGTAAAGATGAAAGATGAGACCCTGATGTGGAAGGATAAGTAGCTTCTCGTGATTTTACCATCTTAATAATATGTACAAACCCCGATACTTTTACTATCTTCTTGACATTGACCAAATAATATTTTTTTATTATAAATTTGATTGGTCTCCTTAATTATATTCATAGTGTAGTTTTAAGTAGGGCCTCTCCTTCAAAGTGAATAATGCCCTTTGGAATATTCTCCCACTTTCTCTCCTAACATGTTCTAATATTTTTTGAGTTAACCTCCTCACAGTTATTTCCAATTTTATTTATTTTGTTTATACTTTATATTGATCCCTTGCTTTAAAATAATAACTCCATATTGTACCTCAAAGAAAGAAGTTGTTTAACATGTCTACAGTTACAAATGTCATGTTTTTTTTTTATCTTGGTCAAGGTACTAGCAAGGGTAGATTCAACCAAATAAACTCAGATATGTTAAAATAGTAAAGATGAAAGATGAGACCCTGATGTAGAAGGATAAGTAGCTTCTTGTGATTTTTCAATATTGATCTTTAACCTTATTAATAAAATTACCTACTAAGCTTAGAAAAATATGAAAAAACTTATTTTTAATCATTATTTTATGATGCATATGGTCTAATAAGGGAAATATTAACCGTAAAAAAAATTTAAAATACCCCTCTAAGGTGAAGTATTTAATTAAAATCTAATAAACCTAGTTCCAAGATGCTAGAAAATTCTATCTATTGATTTTTTTTGGTGTTTAACAACTTGCTAACCTTCATTGAAAAAAATTCTCATGCTTGAAATATCATATATTGTTCTCTAATGCCTCTTTCCCTCATAAACACTTAAGCCCTATAGAATCCTTGATAACCTCTTCATTGAATTTCAAGCTCACATCCTCAACCTAGACATGTCTTTTATTCAAAAGACTTTGTGAACTAAATTTAGAGGGTTAGGTCATAATCATTTAGATATTCCAGATAGGATGAAACAATACCCTTTTTGCAAATGTGTCTACTGGTATTATCCCTCTTAACCTCCTCATAAGAAAAATGTTTAGTGTGGACTCTATCACCTCCCATGATTTTAAAATTTAGCACATGGTATCCTTTTGGTTGATATAATGTACGAAAAAGATAACACAACTTTTTAGTAGCATAGATTAATTTGAAATTTTTTGAAAGTAGTGCAATATGGAGGTGATGTATTTTTTTAATATGATCAATTCTTCAAGATGTTATTAATAGGAAAAATTATTTTAAAATCCCATAAAGTAAGTGTCCGATTTTGACAATGTTGGTCTATTTTCATTTTACAAATATTATTTCATATTAAGTTTTCATAGTAGTGGTACACCATATATTTAATCACATGATTTCTTCTCTAATGGTATTGGCAAATAAACAATTTCATAAACTTTCCAAGTTTATGTGTGATCATACCCATAAGGTTATTACAAACATTACACTTTGCATCCATATCGATAATATATAATTTCTTAACCATACCGCAAGGATATATAATTTTTATTAATAGTTGAAGGTTGGATAAGATCATTTTGAAAAAGGGGATGTATAAATTTTGTAGTGTTGCTCTCACTTCTCCAACAATGCCAAGAATCCAAATTAACTTTGAATCTAGATACGAAATTGGAAACTTTATTTTATTCATGATAAATGTGGAGGATATCAAAGATTAAAATATTAACTATTTGATACTTAATATCCTAGATGATGTGAGAAAAGATGGAACTAGTTGTAGCACACTTGGAAATGACATCTGGGATTAATTGCACATTATATTAAAAATTTGTTATATGGAAAATATTAGTGATTTGGAAAAAATATAATTATGCCAAAAGCTAGAAATATTTATTTTAGATTTTATATCGAAGTGAGAGGTTATAATGTGAAAATCATAAAATTAGTATTTTTTTGATTATGATGTTATTTTTTAGAGAGGAAGTTTGAGAGAACATATTTTTGAAAGTATACCCTTGTGTGATTGGTGAATCTTGTATTGTCACATGGATTTCTCATATGTGAAAAATATAGTGTTATTGGTTGTGGTGAACTATATTTAAGAATATTTAATTTAATTTTTAAAACTATGCAAATATCCTACAAGATTTTCTAAGTTCTTGTTTCATGAATGACACTTATTTTTCCAAGCTTACCATCATAGGATTGGAATGAGGATTAAAGATTAGTATAGTGTTTAAGAATCTTAATTTTTAAATGGGAATTCTTCATAATAATATAACTCAACTAGAAGAATATAAGTACAAAATAAAATAAAATACATATATTTTTTATAAATAAGTATATGCAAAATTCACATTGCTTTGCTTACTAAAATCTATACAAGTATTTACCATAAATGTTTATTGTAAATTAACTTTAGTAGAAACAAAAAATGTGAAAAATATTAGTGATTTGGGAAAAAAATAATTATGTCAAAAGTTACAAATATTTATGTCACATGATAATCTAGTGTTGTTGGTTGTGGTGAACTATATTTAAAAAAGAAATTATTTAATTTTTGGGGACTTATTCTTCCAATCTTTCCATCATAAGATTAGGAGTAGGGATTAGTATATAGTTAAGGAGTTTTATTTTTCAAATGAAATTTGTGCATAATAATATAACTTAATAAAAAAATATACATACAAAATAAAAAATAAATTAAAAAATGATAAATAAATATATGCAAAATTCACATTACCTTGCTTACATAAATCTATGTTTATTTATCATAATTGTTTATTCTAAATTAATTGTAGTAGAAACAAACAAATCTCCTTGAACTCAAAGAGGATCAATCATGAAAAAGAAAAATATTGTGATACATAAAAAAATATCTTGGAAGAAAAAAATAGAAAAATGTTTGCTTCTTTAATGTGAATAAATGAATGACTATACTAATTGTCACAAAAAAAAACATTATATATAATTTAACTAAATATTATATATATATTGAAACATATATATATAAATCACATTTTCCTTGACATTCCCACAAATTTATATAATCTAAAATTAGGTAAATGATTGATATATTTGAAAAGCCTATAATAATTGAGTCATATATCCTCCAGATATTTGAGAAGATTATTGAATTATATGAAAATAACTGAAAACATATATAATCATTTTTCATATAACTTTTATTTTTATTTGGTGACCACACTTATAAAAGCAGTGGTGTCATAGATGATCTGGGATGGCTGCCTTGTCTAACAGGTATATAAACACCAACAAGCAAATCCGTGTGGATGGTTCCAATCACAAACTCCACCTTCCCGATTGTCTTGATATATGCACGTATCCGCGCACTCATACGACCTCCAATCAATGCATTGCCCCTTAAATGCACCACTCAGCACCCTACAAACCTCACCCCCAACTTATCACCGTATTACAAATCACTTAGTCCTTTAGTATGAAGAAAGAAAAGCATTAATATTGAAAAGAAGAGAAGGAGGATAAATGTTACCAGAAGCTGTGAGTAATGCAAACACCAGAAGCACATATATTCCCTTCGCCATCTATAACAACTACAGGTAATGTATTCTGTTAGAGAAAGATAACTGCTTATATAGCTCAGACATCACCTACTCCGCTTCGTGGGATCCGCACAATTTATTTATTTATTCTTGTTATATTGCTGCTTGCGCTGAAGCTTTATTGCTAGGACAAATCCGTTTCAGATATTATTTCGGCGTATTTGTGCTAATATGACGAAAGGAATATAGCGATGCCGAATAATATCAAATGATTTCAACCGTTCATACCTAAACTAGCAGACAGGCATGCAACGATCAGCCGATAGGGTGCACCGTCATAATAGGAGGGGATCTTATGAATTTGGACTTTACCTATAATTCAAAGTTTAATTTAAATAGCCTAATCTAAACATATTATAAATCAGATAATTTTGATACAGAGATTATTTTATATATATTTATTTAATATGAGCATTGTAAAGCATTATAAATCTGATATTACAGTTCACTTGTCTGTTCTTATAATGTGAAATTAAGAATGAGTTGCATAAAAATTGAACAATGGTCTTTGTGTTTCACAATGAAAATTTATTAGTTGAAAATTGGTTATGAAATTGCAAAATAAAACTATATGTCATGTTGAACGAATGTTAGTATTTGCTATCTATCCATTAATTTTAATTTGACGTAATTGATCATCAATAATTTTTCTTATTAATATGTAATATTTAATAAGTTTAGGTAGAATAGTTGTTTAAAATTCACTTCAATAAATAATTTTAGGTATGAATTATTTTTTTTCCTTGTAAAAAGAGAATTGAAAAATTAAATAAAATTTAAATTTTTAATAATTAATTTGTTAAATAATAATATTCTATTCAAAATTTCAGGGATAATATAATTTGAGCTCTATCTTAGTTTTACATTTAGCAACCTAGAAGCACATCTATATTTGACCCTTTTTTGTAGGTTAATCAATGAATTCGTCGATTATTATTTAATGATCCTAAAATACATATCCATACAAATACATGGGAGACTTAAATTTGTGTATTCAACAATATCTAGGAAAAATATGGAACATTAAAGGATTTTCCTTTTTTAAAGACTTATTAGTCATGTCTTGTATTACTAAGATTGAATAAAAAAATAATCTTTAAAAAAATTCATTCCATTAGTATAATTATGTCTTTTATTACTAACATTGAATAAAAAAGTATTCTTAAAAAAAGTGATTTTTATTTGAATATTAGTTATAATGGTGATCACAAATGAATTTTTCAAAAAAGAAAGATGTTTGTGATTTAAGGGTTAGAAGAATGCAATGAAACAATACACATATTTTGCATTGTTAGAATAATTGAATTAGAAGGTACGCTTTGTTTTGAGGCAACATGAGAAACATGTTATTATAGAGTATAACATGAGAAACATATTTTTGCTTTGCTACAACTTGCTATGACATGGAAAACATGTTATTATAGAGTATATTTGTCGAGCCTAAATTTATACAAGGATTTGTGTACACATAAATGTATATGACAATAAATATATGGTGTTAAAAGTAAAACCACAAAACCATTGCTTGTTTTCCTCCCTACCATATTGGCATCATGAAGCCCCATGGACTCTAGCCAAACCCTCGAGCAAGAAAAGGATGAAATGTCCATGGGGGATTTCATGGAGTGTCATTATACATTACATAATAAAAAACCTTGGGAAAATCCGGTGTTTCCATATATAATATTTGATATTGTTGTGTTTTCTTTCATGTGGTAACTTTAATGGGGAAAGGTATCCTGGTTTCAAAGAAATACTTTTGTATGCTTAAACCTAGTTCCTGCAAATGAAATACAAGGGTATGTTAGTGCACAAGCAAGAAAAATAAAAAAAAGAACGATAAAAAGTGTATAAGTATATGGGTAAAATTTGTATATACAATGTAAAGCTAAAATAATCAATGATTTTTACAATTAGTTATCCAAATTTATCTATTGAGAATGAGAAAGTTTTGTACTTACATACATTGTTGATCGTGTTTAACAA